>VZUI01050644.1:0-35723 GCA_013401135.1 Cettia cetti | reverse complement strand
CGCCCCATGCGCCGCCTCCGCCTGCGCCACCGGGGGGCGCCCCCGCGACGCGCACGGCCCGGGGGGCGGAACGGCGGCACCGGGGGGCACGGGGGGGGCGGAGGGGGCACGGGAGGGGCGGAGGGGGCACGGCGGCACCGGGAGGGGCTGGGGTACAACGAGGGGAATGCACAGTGAAGCAATCTCTTCCTCACGTCCATTAGTCCTCTAGCACAGCTTGAGGCCCTGTCCACTCATCTTTCCGTGTTACCTTGGGAAGAGAACGATCCCAGGCTCCTGTCAGGGAGCTGGGGAGAGGGAGAAGGTTCCCCCTGGGCTCTCTGTTCTCCAGGCTGAGCCCTCCCAGCTCCCTCAGCCACTCCTGGGGCTTCAGCCCCTTCCCAGTTCCCTTCTCTGGACACTCCCCAGCCCCTCAACGTCCCTCTTCTCGAGCTGGGCCCCAAACTGCCGGCAGGATTGGCGGAGTGGCCTCAGCAGTGCCCAGCACAGCGACAGGCAGTGCCCTGGCTCTGCCGGCTGCCCTGTGGCATTGGAACAGGCAGAGTCAGCAGCCCTGCAAGTGTTCAAGAAACTGTTGCATGTGGCACTTGGGGACATGGTTCAGTGGAGTTGGCAGCGCTGGGTTAACAGTTGACTTGATGATTTTGAAGTTTTTTCCAGCCTTAAGGATTCTATGATTTTCTGATTCCAAGGCTGAGGCCGGGCATGCCAGTTATCCACAGGCATGAGCCCGAGGTTTTCCCTCTCGTTCTGAACACCAAGCCTCACATAATCAGGGATGGGAAGGTGTTCAGCAGAGCAGAGGTGCTGCTGGAATTGTGGTGTTTCACTTCTTTGGTATGAACAGCCCTCATTTAGACACAACATTGCTGTGACAGCACAGGATGTGCCCTCAGAAGTGTATGTGGGCCTTCCTGAGGTTTGAAGTCATCGTGGCAGCTTTGCAGAAAATGGCATTTGACACGATTCCCACTTAGCTTTTCACTAATTCTGTTACCAAAGTCTTGAAAATAAGAGAGTACATATCTTAAAAAGCAAAACAAAACAAAAAACCAAAAACCAAAAAAAAACCAAACAAAAACCAACCAAACCAAAACCAACCAACCAAAAAAATCCCAAAACCAAAACAACAAAATAAATAATTAAAAAATCAAAATGTGAAATCACCCCTTTAGTGGTAAATATCTTACAAAAGTTTATTCTTAAATACTGAAATCCAGTGCTGTTACTCAAGTAAAACTATGAATGCAGGGAAAAGTATAAAACTTGGAGGTGTCCAAGTCACACTCTGTTGGGGAAAAAAATAATCACTCCAAAGACAAACCTTTGTGCCCAGTGTTGCAGGACTGGAAACTTCTTTTGTTTGACATATAATCAAGAATTTGTAGTCAACAGGACTTAATGTCCCTTTCCAAGAAGGGGAAAGATGTAAACAAGTCTTGAGAGGCAGAGAGGCACCAAAGGGTTCTGTGGCAGCCAGGGACGTGGCAAAGCAAGAGGACAGTGATGAATAAACATCCATCAGCACTCTGGCCTGGAAAAGCGCTTTTAAAACATGTGACTCCGGTGTTCAGGCTGCCTCCGGAGACGGCACATGCCAGGATTTGCATAAGAATCCTGTGGCTCAGCACCTCTCTGATGATAGGAAAGGACACCGAGTTACAATTTCCTGTTATCCCTTATGCGAAGCTCTGCTCTGGTTACTCATTCTAAGGGAAGCTGGAGAATACACCCTGCGTGACAAATTTATCTGGAGCTCCTGATCTGAGCCACTCCCAGACCTTTAGTCAAACCAGATAACATGTCAGCCACCTCATATTTTGGGAGGAAAAAGTCACTGAGATGAAACTGGAAAGGCACTGAAACGGAGCCTGTGCTGGCTTGCAGCAAGGATTCATTTCCCCTCGGGCACGGCCAGCACCACTGTCCTGTCCCAAAACACACTGAATTAAAGACGCAGGAAGCCAGAGTGTAATTTTAGGAGCTCATTTTAGAGGCTCGTTATGTCGATTCACACAAATGACCCTCTGTAAGACAGGAGCCACCAGCACTCAAAATAAAACAAAAACAAAACACGCTCAAAAAGCAGTTCCAGGAGTTCCCTGGAGTGAGTTTGTCCATGTAGTATCTGCAAATCTGTCACTCTCCGTGCCTCTCCACAATTATTTCACTTTATTTTAAATTCAGAAGCTGTTTGGAGAAGTTAAACTCTGTTCCTCTGTCAGGATAAAGAACTGGAGGACAAAAATGGAAGTGGAAAATGCTACAGTAAAGAAATAGTTTCTCTTTTTTCATTCGTTTCATATTTTATCATGAAGGACTGAGAACACAAAACTGAGTCTCACATAAATAATCAATTCCAGAGCTTTACGGTGGAACTCTGGATGATGATAAATGTCACAGATATTCTGAGCTGAAAGCCCTAAATTTCAGTGGTCAAATGTTGTATTGTCAGTGTACCTGGGCAGCTCCTTCCCAGTGCCCAGAGAGTTAACAGCTCTCATTTCACTGCTTCCAAAGCTGAGGCAATGTTTGCCAGACTTCAGGAGAGGCCAACAGCTTGATGAAAAATGCATTTGCTGTTAAGCTTGAGAGGCAAAATGGAAAAGAAAGAATTATCCAGACAGATGACGGGGTGGAGAAGAGGAAAAGTCCAGTAAATTACAGTTGATTCTGTGTAGGTGTCTTGTGATGTTGAAAGGCCAACAGCAGCTGACGTGTTCAGTGTTAAAGTACAAAGGGGCTTTTCTGTGCCATCTCAGCTCTGCTTGTATAACAGTGACTCAGCTCTGCAGCCCTGACTCACAGCCAGCACTGAAATTCTGCCTGTAAGAACATTTTTATCCCCAAAGCAGCACTGAAAGCAGCTACGTGTTTGTGGGTGAAGGAGAATTAGGAACTGTGGATGTTTTTTATATCTCATAAGCAGGGAACTAGGAGTTGTGTACAGCTGACAGCACACTTTAAAAAAAAACCTGAGGTGGTTAAAAGTACGTGGCTTGTTCACGGGGGAAAATGGCAATGCTTGGATTTTAGTCTCCCTGTGGTGGAGGGGGAAACATTCCGGACGTTTTCCTCACCCTCAAAGGACCCAAGCCGGATCTGAAAACAAAATGCAGGAGGTGACATTCCCGGGCTGTTCAGAACGGCCTTGGCAATGTTTGTTTTTGTTCACTGTTATAGAGGTTCTGTTGAACATGCTAACAACGATTAACAGCAGTTTAGGACTCATTTCTTCTGCCTGTTTCTTCTGCCATTTTTTCTTCTGTCTGCCTGTTTTCCAAGGAACTTCTCTGCTGTTTTGCTGGAAAACCTCGCCCAGAAAGCACAAGCTAAATGTGCTCAGAGGCAGCAGGGAGGAGGTGAACAAAGAAGCTCCCTCCCTGCACTGCAGCTTGGATGGAATCCAAAACATTCCCGGGCAGGAGGCAGAGTGAGAGATGCAGACAAGGAGCTTTAGAACAGACCCAGTTATTAGCTGTTGCTTTCACTGGCACAACTCACAGGCACAAACCTGTGATTTCGGCCCTTCATAAAATGCCCTTTGGACGTCTCCTTCCAGCAGAGCACGGGGAGTTCTCACATGTCCCCCGGGTCACCCAGACCTGCCCAAGCCTGTTTATGTGGCAGCACAGAGCTGAAAGCTGAATCCCATGTGCCCTACAAAGTTAAAATACACTTTACACAAACAGGGAGACAGAGGAGTATCACTAATTTTCATCTTTTTACTACCAATCTGTTTTTCTTTAAATTTGTTTTTCTTCTTCCAGCTCCTGAAGTCGGTGGCTTCTTAAAAACTTTGTTTAGTGAAGGTATTTTTAGCATAAGGCTATAAAAACAAAACCGAGGGAGTTGTCTTTTTTTGGTAATCTCAGAATATCACAGTCAATCTCACAGTACTTTGAATTCTGACTCACTGTTTGTGTAACCCTCCAGGCTGGCAGCACGGGGACAAGCAGTGACATGCCACCGGTCTGTTTGTCTGTGGGTGGAACTTGAGCCAAGCCTGGGCCTTATTGCACTGCTACAGGCTTGGGCAGACAATATTTATCTCCACAACTGTAAACATACAAATATAATTATACTGCATCATACACAGTGAGAGGGAGGTATGACTACTGTTATGATATAGGAATATATATATATATATATATATATTTATTTTTTTTTCCTGTTGCAAGCGGCCCTATTTTTGTCTGAACAAAGAACAGTAACTGGACTTGCCACACACCCTGTGATGGCCTGGCTGGCTGTCCCAAGCTAAACCTGGTAGCTAAAGATAAACAGATTGCCTCATGTAAAAGTGATACCTCCTTGCTAGGACACTAGCCTACATAAAAACAAGACCCAGCTTGTGTTCCAGAATGTGCAGATCCGTTGGAAACATTTCCTTGACCCCAGATTCTTCTCTCCTGAAAGTAGGTTGCTCTGTACCACTGCCCAGTGACCTACTTTTGAAAAGAAATGTGTGTTCCCAACTGCAGGCCCCATGTCCTGGCAAAGGCTGTAGCCACCTGTGCAGTCAGAGCAGTCACAAGATACAGATTCTGGGTTTTTCAGCTTTGCATTTATTTTTATACAGCTCAGAGTCAGCTGCTCGATGGTTTTTATTCACCAAGAGGTACCAGAGGGAGAGTGGAATGTTTGTTAAATGCATGTACTTTGTACAGTCACACCATAGACTTAGCCCTATTTAGGAAAAAAACCCCAAACCAACAACCAAGGGAGGGCTCATGTGTTTTCTGGTTTACACAGAAAGGAAAAAAATACAGAAATTCCTCCTTCTCCATCTACAGGAACATTAAAAAGAGAAATATGCACCCTAAAATCCTTATTAAATGTGTGATGTGCTTTAACACTGCCTAGGCTTTACTTTAATCTGCATCTTTACAAATGAGGCCTTTCATATTTGTAAATATTAGTCACTCATGGCCTTTCCTCTGGGAAGAGTGCCTGGGATGTGCAGCAAGCACAGGTCAGCCTTGGAGCAAACCTTCAGCCACCTTGGCACCACCAAACAAAACCCTTGCTGGAAACGCTGAGCACAACTGGCAGCACAAAGCAAACAAACCAGACATTGCCCAACTCTGCCTTTTGTCCTAAATTTATGTAGCCAAATAATATTTCCAAGGTTGGCTATTGCCATGGAGATTTCTGAAGTTTCCAGTTAGCATTTTTCCCTCTTCCCCTTCCTGCATTTTGAGTAATTATTGTTAGGATGATTTATTTCATTTTTACTGTAAACTAGGACGTGCTAGAAACCCTGGTAGGAGAAAGGAAAGCAAAAGAATTTTGTTGTTGGAGGTTTGTTTTTTGGGGTGGTTTTTTTTGTGGTTTATGTATTTTTTTCCGGGTTTGAGGTTTTTTTAGGGGGAAATAGGGCAGCTCTGTAGTGAATCTTGCCAGCCACACACGTGCTGATGCTTTTTGAGAGGAGGATTTAACAAGGTCATCTGGCTTCACTGAAGGAGCACCAGATAAAGCTGCAAAAAAAAAAAAAAAAACACATAAAAATAATTTTGGATTTTGTGCACTCCATCTTTAATATGATACAAAATGAGTTAAGAGCTAGTCTGAAAGGTATAATGAAGTTTAATTAACCCGAGGCACGTTTCCACATCAGTTCACAGAAGGTGGCTGCTTCACAACCGATCAAACCTTCCTGTTCTGGAGGCGAGTAAACAACCATTTGAATTTCAAATGTCAGCATTTCATCACAGGGCTTGTTTTGCAGCCTCAGATCAAGAGAATTAACTCATCAGCCAGTTCCAGGGGCAGCTCGGAGCTGGGCCGCGTGACTGGGGCCGCTCGTGTCACACGCCAGGAGCCACCAGTGCTCCTGGATTATGCCACCTTCCCAACTCTGCTAACTCAGTTCTGCTTTTCCTCTCAGCCTTACAAGCCAGGACCAGCCCTACAACCTGTCCTGGGCTTTTCCGTGGAGGCTCAGCCTTGCTGGGGAAAGGGTCGGTCAGAGGCTTTGGTGGGGCATAAAACACTGGCACCAAGGGTCACCCCGGTTTTTTAGGGGACTTCTCCCCCAGTCCGTGCCAGGTTGTTCCCTGAGCGCTGCTGGGCTTCAGGCAGGAGCTAAAAAAACCCCAGTATCGTTCCTATCGCCATCACTAATCCCAATCCCCATCATAATCCCTGTCCTCTCATGGCCCCAGCTCCCCCCGAACCCCCGGCCGAAATCTGCCCCGCCAGGCGGCTCCCCCTCAGCAACAGCGTGACCTCACCGCGCACCAATCAGCGCCGAGCAGCGCCGAAGCTTCCAGAGCTTTTCCCTGCCCCCGCCGCCCCCGCCCCTCGCTAACTGCCCCCCCCGAGCAGCCAATCAGAGCCCGCCCTGCTGCCCGCCCCACCAATCACCGCCCGACTTCCCGGTCTTCCCACCAACGCCAGCCGCAGCGCCTCGAAGAAAAACGGTTCCAGATCCATCCGCGCCCTCAGAAATTTGCAGATTTTTTAGGGTCTTATCCCCCCTCACTGAAACTCTGGGACCCCTTTGCCTGCGGAAGAGGGATTGGAGCGGGGAAAAGGCGAGTGTTTTCCAGAACAGCCATCTTTTCCTGGGGACTACTTTGGGAGGCGGATGGACACATTAGTTTCGGTGGGCGGGGCCTGTGTGGCGAGAAGCCCTATAAAGAAGGGCGGGTGTGCGTCACTCGGCAGATTCGAGGTGTAACACCGCTGGATACTTTATTTGAACTCTTCGCTCAGGGCCGCAGACGTGAGTGCGCTGGGGGGAATTGGGAGGTGCGGGGGAGGGAAGGCTGGCCGGGAGCTCTGGGCTGGGTACCAGGCGGGGGACGGCTGCTGCCGGGCGGTTCGCTAGGGAGTGACGGAGGGAGCGGGCGGCGGAGTTGCGCAGCGCTGTGTAGCGCTCCGAACCGCGTCGGTGGGAGCTGAGGCCGGCGAGGCGGGGGGCAGATCAGGATAAGACTTGTCCGGGGAGGCGGTGTCGTTGCGGGGAAGATGGCGCTGGCCGGGCCGTCCTTTCCGGAAGGCGGCTGTGAGTCACTACCGGGGCGGGGAGCGGCGGCGCTGCCGCAGGGCGGGTCCGCGGGGCGGGCCGGGCCCAGCGCTCCCTCCGCTGCCGCAGTGCGGGTGAGCTCTGGGGGTCCGGTGCTGCCCTGCGGGGGGAGAGGGTAAGGGGGATCGCGGGGCTGCGCTGCCGCATTGCTGCACTGCGGGCATGAAGGGGGGGTCTGGGGGTCCTTTAATGAGAGTAATGTGTTAATTCAGCAGGCTTTGTCTCAAAACCAGGTTTAGTTAGGCAAATGGGAAAGCAATTTTTTTTATTTTACATTTTCTAGAATCAAATATAAAACACTCTAACTCGTGGGAAATAGCAATAGCAATTCCTTTTTTTAGGATTACGTGATTAAGTGGCTATAGCTGAAATACCGGTGTGTCTTGCAGGTCAACATGCAGATCTTTGTGAAGACCCTGACTGGCAAGACCATCACCCTTGAGGTCGAGCCCAGCGACACCATCGAGAATGTGAAGGCCAAGATCCAGGACAAGGAGGGCATTCCCCCTGACCAGCAGAGGCTGATTTTCGCTGGCAAGCAGCTGGAAGATGGGCGCACCCTGTCCGACTACAACATCCAGAAGGAATCCACCCTGCACCTGGTGCTGCGCCTCAGGGGTGGGATGCAGATTTTTGTCAAGACCCTGACTGGCAAGACCATCACCCTGGAAGTGGAGCCCAGTGACACCATCGAGAACGTGAAGGCCAAGATCCAGGACAAGGAGGGCATTCCCCCTGACCAGCAGAGGCTGATTTTCGCTGGCAAGCAGCTGGAAGATGGGCGCACCCTGTCCGACTACAACATCCAGAAGGAATCCACCCTGCACCTGGTGCTGCGCCTCAGGGGTGGGATGCAGATTTTTGTCAAGACCCTGACTGGCAAGACCATCACCCTGGAAGTGGAGCCCAGTGACACCATCGAGAACGTGAAGGCCAAGATCCAGGACAAGGAGGGCATTCCCCCTGACCAGCAGAGGCTGATTTTCGCTGGCAAGCAGCTGGAAGATGGGCGCACCCTCTCTGATTATAACATCCAGAAGGAATCCACCCTGCACCTGGTGCTGCGCCTCAGGGGTGGCTGTTAAGTTCTTGTGCATCTTGCTTTACACCAGGATTGCCAGTGGCACTTGTGTTTGCACTGTAGTTCTTCAATGTCTTAATATTAAGTTAATGCAAGCTTGAGTAACTGCTGAACAACTGTCTGTTGAAATGCTAATAAAGTTTTCTGTTGCACATTACACCCCGTAGTCTGTCTCAGTTCAAGCAGGTGAAACTGGTGTATTAAAGTGAAATGCTTTGGCTTCTTACCATGGCAGCTTAAACCTCTTTGCATGTACGATGAGGACCAACCTTGTGGTTAAAATGGATCTGATTAAAATCTTAATGAAGTGCTAATAATACCATGTTGTTTTTTCTTCCTAGATTTTAGCAGCACTGTTTCCAGGTGGGCTGTAAAGACCCCGCGGAAGGGGAGTGGTGGTCACTGCATGGGGTGGGTTTTGCTGCCAATAAAGCACCTGTGGCGTGTTTAAATTCTCTGCTCGTGAGGGGGGTTCTGTGCCCGGCACTGCCCTGTGGGTGGGGGTCTCCTGGCACATGGCCTGTGGGGGAATGGTCACAATGGGTGGGAAGGTGCAATGTGCAATCGGTGGCAGCTGTTCAAGAGCTGCCTGCTTTGGTGAGTTCTGCACCATCAGTGCCGAGAAGGGAGGGGATTCCCACTAAAGTCTGGCTTAGCTGGGTTTGGTTTAGGGTTTTTATGGGGTGGATTAGTTTCAGCAGCAGTGGTGGGTGTGTAGAAGGGTGGGGGGGTCTAAGATCCAAACCTTAAGGGTGTGGAGGTGGATGTCAGTATCTTCACCCCTTGAATTCTGACAGCTGCTCACCTTGAAACCGAGCTCCTGGTCCTCTCTGGGTGCACACGGCCTGTGCTGCCCTTCTCCCCTAAAACCTGTGTTAGGGACCACCCTGATCTGCTTTTTTATCCCTGGAGTGCTGCTGTGAAAGTTGGTTTGTTCCTTTTGACTTGCATCACTGAACATCTGTGGTAAGTGTTGCACTGAATGGGAAATTAGGCCAAGAAGTTGCTGTTTTCATAGAAAACTGCACGCTGCAGTTAGTGTGGGCTTGAGGGTTATATCCATGATCAGATTTATTTATTAGCTTTTCTGTCTGCTGAGCTAGCAGAAATATAAAGTTGTGTAAGCATTTGCTGTCCCTGCCACAAGAGACCTCCCTTAGTTTTTCTTGCAGTTGCTTTTTTGTTTTTGTGCTTTTTTGCAGTTTAACCACCTGGCAGGGTGCCCAGAGAGGCTGTGCCGGCGCTTCCCTGTGGGGGCTGAAAGGCCATGGACCAGAACCATGGCAAGAGTTCTGGGCAACCACCTCGGGGTGGCCCTGGCTGGGCAGGGTGGCCTCCAAATGTCCCTTCCAGCCCCAATAGCTCCCTGCCCCTCTCTGGGCTGGGTGTCTTCAGCCCTGCTGTGTTCAGCCCTGTCTGAAGTCCCTGAGCAGTTCCCAGTCCCACAGGAGATAAGGTGCTGGATAAATTGACATTGCTGCTCTTCCTGCTGGGCTTTGGGGTGTCCTGCAGGGTCAGGGACCCTGGGCAGGTGACAGGAGGGGTCTGCACAGGCCCCTCTGCTCTGGTTTTTGGCCTGAGCCAAACTGGTGTGGAACTGTGGCCTCCACTGGTACTGGGGTGTGCCAGGAAATTACTGCAAGGATTTGTTCATTAATAAGAAAAACATCCTTGCAATTTAAGTAAATTAAGGAAGTGTATATGAATCACAAGGAAATGTGAATATTAATTTGTATAACATGCAGTGTTTACACCAAAGTTATTAGCATAAAACAAAGTAAGATATCAGGCAATACAAATGATTGGTGCTGTTAAAATATACTTTTTAAAATACCTACAATATGGTGGTACCTCAAAACTCTGCTTAGAGACTATTCATAACAAAAATAAGAGTTCAAGGTGTTTTAGCCAGAATCTCTATGCTATTGGAACAGTCTTAATGTCTCCCATATTTACAACAGATTCTGGTAACATCTTTTAATCCTGTTGTAGTCTGAGTTTTGTCACTGTCTTTTGAGTTTTTTCTTATTGCTTCAGTTAATTTCTAGTCTGTTCTTCCTTAAAAAAACCCAAACAAAACCTCAAAAAGAAAAACCAGCCAAGACTTTGGTGTTTCATTTTCTGTGCTTTAAAAAATTACTTAAACCTATAATAATCCTATAGGGAAAGTGAAGGTTAAGGCAGATAAACATTGGGAATGAATCCCTCAGTATTTCTGCAGCCTTGTCTTCAGCAACCCAGGGCGTTTTTTAAGATCTTTGCCTGCCCAGTTTGGCTGTTTGAAGGAATTCCGGCTGCCTCCATGGCCACAGGATGTCACTGTTCCTCCACCAAAGGGTTCTTTTCCATCGGGATTTCCTATTTTGCTGCTCTTTGATTGTCCGCGGAGCATTCCTACAGGCTGTGATCCTACAGAAGGGGATACATCAAGTAGAAAGATACTTCCATTTTAGGAATAAAAGAGCTCGATGGTTCCCTCAAAGGCCTCAGAAGAATATAGATTGGAGCCTTTAAATGTTATGATGTGGAACTTGCAGTTCCAGAAATACTGTTGTGTAGATTAATTGAGTTCCTGGGCTATCAGACAAGTTCTGAGAAGGGATTATATTTAAGAATATTTATGTTTCAGATTGGGCGCTGGTTGGCGTCTCTAGAGGTACTGATTTCCATCTGTAACTAAGAAATGAAGTTACTCAAATTCGTCACTTCAGTGTGGTTTTTACATAACAGTTACATGGAAAAAAAAAAGGCCTTGCAAAAACACTTGGTGTTTTCCTGAGTGTGAAAATACACCTTTAAAATAAACTATTTTTTTCTTTTGCTGGCCTACCTGTTGCATTTGAGAGAATCTTAATTCTCCATCCTTGCATGCTGTTATTACAGGTTTTCCTCCTCCTGTGAAGATGATTGTGAGCTGCTACACCTGAGTGGCCACAGATCAATCCTGTAACAAAATTACCAGTGACACTGAACTTCTATTTACAGCACACTGAAAACATGGTGTCAATCATAAGACTATGATGTTTCTCAGGATTTGGTAAAAATAGGAACTTAGATGAACACAGAATATATATTTCAGGAAATGTTCTTGTTTGCTTGTTTTCCAAACATCATCATCCTCATGTTCATGTTCCCGTTTGCTTAAGCAGGTTCCAATCATAGCTTTTTTTCTGCTGTGAATTACTCATTTATAATTATGATAACAAATCTATTTGATAATATTACTGAATGAAAAACACTTGACTTGAAATTTCACATGGCACTGTGACTTCTCTCTTCCCAGATTTCCACAGGACGTGCCTCTCCTGTCAGGAGAAACTCGGACACATTTCATGAGTGAAATAAGCAATTGTGAGATTCTTTCATGTTCCTCCACAGAAAAGCCTCAAAAATCAAGAAGAGAATCCAGGCTGACAGGCAGGTGAAATTCAGTTGCTGCTTTTCTTCTCCCTGCTCTGTCTCTGTGCTCCCCTGGCTCTCTTTGGCTGTGGTGACCTCTCAGCTGGCAGCGATTCCTTTCCCAGCAAACTGCACATTCCCCTCCCTCCGTGCAGGCTATTGAAAGCAGATGTGCAGGGAGGGCTCTGTTGTGATGCTCTCCTGTGGGCTGATTTCATTGCTTGGCTGCAGTGGTGGGATGCCTCCCAGCAAAGCTGGAGAAGAAGCCCAAGAGGATTTAATCCCGAGCTAAACTGCTGGGCCTGAAGCTCTGTTGATATCACAGTAAATTAAATGTAACACAGCTAAAGCAAACTGAGCTAGATCAGTGCAAGGCTGGAATGAGGGAGGGAATGGAGAGATTAGATCTGATCTTGCATTTATCTCTTCTTTATAGGCTCTTCTATGGGTCTTAATAAATCATTAAGAAACCATCAAGGAAAGCAAAAGCAGCTTTGTGTAGCCCCTGGACCAGCTTCATTTTGAAACACAGGAATCTTGAGATAGGAGCTTGGAATCTCCTGCAAAACTCCGAGGAGGAAAAAGGCACTGTGCCATTTAATTGGTGTGTTTATAGGGAGGTCTCACAGGCTGCATCTGAGCTGAAGCCATCGGGGGATGTTTCTGTGGGTGGCAACCACATTCCAAGGAAGCTTCACAGCTTCCTGCAGTCCTGTGGGATGAGGATTGCTCCAGGCTCTCCTTTGGCTCGGGGTGGGTTTGGAAGAAGGAAGGCACAGCCAGAGTTCAGTGGGCTGTGCTGTGACACCCCTTCTCCGAGGTTTTTGGGCCAATGGTTCCCCTCGTTTCTGGGATTTCTCCTGGAACATGCCCCTGCTATCAAGGTGTTGATCAGAAGGGCTCTTCACCATTTTGTTCATTAATGAGATTCTCTAGCTGAGCTCTGGATCACATGAACAGCTTTGTAAAGCATCAGGAGTTCAGCTGGGAGGCCCTGGAGCAGCATTCCTTGGGGAAAGCTGCTGAGGCCGTGGGTGCTGGGTGTCACCCCACACTGCTGCTGCAGGAGATGATCCCACTGCCTCCTCGGCCTGAGGGAGAACTGGAACACCAGTGTGGGCTGATGTCCTCTGTTTCCCTCTGGGTCCTGCTTTGGGAGGGGAAAGTGAAGCAGTTTTGGGGCGTGAGGGCACAAGAACAGTCAGTTGTGGGGTGGAGGGCATCCCTGCTCCCAGGAGAAGCCTCTCCCAGACTTTTCTCTGGAGAAAACACAGGCCTCTCACAGGCCACTCACCTTTTGTTTCTGATTCCGGTGCTGCATCTTCTTCAGCCTTGAGTGATCCTTGGTCTGTCACACAGAAATGATCCATGTTTAATAATCTGGAGCAGATGAAATTTGGGAACTGGGGCTGCTCTGTGCAGTGCCCTGTGCCCCTGAGCAGCTGACACTGCCCTTTGTGGGGTCGCTTTGTTTGCTGGCACACTTTGTGTCACCGGGGCTGTGCAGACCTGGCTTCCCACACCAAGTTTGGCCTCAGCCGTTCCCAGGCAGTGCTGCTGGTCCCGGGGGAGCCCTGTGGCAGCCTCACCAGGCGCTGTGTGCAGGCAGGGGTTAAGCGTTCTGCATTTGCAGTCGGCAGCCTGCTTTCCCATATAAGAGCACTGCACTCATTGGCTCTCCCCTTCACTGAGAAACCGAGCCAGTCATTTCCTGTGCAAGCCCTCCTTCACTTTGCAAAAAGCCACACAGTTGAGGAAGCCACAGGCATCTGGGGTTGTTCCTTCTCACAGGCAGCTTGGATTCTGCCATGGAGCAGCCCGGAGTTCACGCCGTGCCATTGACAGGCTGCTGAAGTGAGCATGGGCTCCTCTGCAGGGCTCCTCACCCATGGATGTAAATAATTTGGGGTCTGCCTTCATGCCAATTCACACTTCTTGGTGCTTGACTCGGTTTCTGCTGGGAGGTTCCTTCCCCTCTGAAGGATCCGTTGGGGCTCCTTGTCAGATCAGTCCTGGGGTGGAGCTCGCAGCAACTTCTGGTAAGTGCTGTGCTCTTCTGACAGCAGGGCTTGGTGCTGCGCTGCTCCAAACGGCTTGGTGGGGTCTCAGGGAGAAATAACTCAGTTCTTGAGCAGTGCAAGTTGAGCTGGCAAGCAGAGAGTGCTCCCTGTGCTTCCCGGGGATGCACAAAGTGGGTGGATACATCACAGGGTCCTTTTTTATAGGACCGTTTTACTCTTGCTTTTAACCCAGACGCTCTGTCTGTGCAAGACTGACAATAAATAACTCTCCCGAGCGCTGTGCAGAGATGGAAACTGCAGCTGAGAAATGATTTTGGGGAGAGGAAGACAGAAAAGCACAAGCAAACTCTTATGGAAGTGCAAATATCCTTCTAAAGGATTCGGCAGATGTACCAGTAAGTGTTTTGGGGAGGGCAGTCAGTCTGAAGTGGGGTTCAAGGGTGTGTGCAGAGGAATGTTTGTCACTAGAGCGCAGACTAAACTGAGTGCCTGAATTATCATAACAGTTTGTCTCAAACCCAGCCCTTGGATCTCTTGCTGTGAGCTGCATGAAGATGTTTTGTGGCCGTTTTCTGACCTGTGCTCTTTCACACCCTCACCTCAGCCAAATCGCTTTTGCTGTGTCCATTTACCTCTTTGCTGGTGCAGGCGATGGAGCCCGGCTGTAGTCCCGGCAAGGGAGATTTCTCTTCAGAGGAAGCCTGTTAACCTTTTGGAGGGAGTGCCTGGGAATGAGAAGGAGCTGTTAACCAAAGCTCTGCTGCAGGTTGGTAATTGTGGATGTTTAATTGTTTAATTAATCCTCACAAAACCGTGTGAATCTGTGGCCACTTCGGGCAGTGCGCTTTGGGTGTGGTCTGAGATGTACCCAGATAGATACAAAGAGATGCCTCCAAAGAGTCAAAAGAGAGTTCAGGAAGCATCAGATGAGAGAAGGGGGCTGGCTGGGAGCTCTGCTGGGTGCTGATGCTCTCTGGGCAGCAGATCTGGTGGAGCTGTGCTCTGTGCAGGCTCCAGGGCAGAGGGAGAGTGCTTGCCTTGGAGCTGGGAGCTCATTCTGTGCTCACGTGGATAGCCAGCAGCTCCAAATACTGGGGAGATCCCACTCATTTTCTCTCAGGATGAAATGTCAGAGTGCCTGGGGAAGCACAATTTGTGCAGGTGTTTTCCTGTCTGAACAGCCCAAAGCTTCCCAGCAGGGTCTGTGGGCAAACCTATCCCTGCTCCAAAGAGGGCCCTCAGTGAACCTTTATCTTTTTGGCCACTTGGTGACCAGCCTGTGCCTGTGCTGGTTGCACTGAGACAAGAACAACGATCACAGACTCCTAAAGAGCCACTTTCCTTGCCTTTTATGTCAGGAACCTGTGCTGCTGCCAACAGGTGAGGTCATCTCACACACGGGGTTTAGATGTGCTGCAGACAAAGTTGCCTGTGCTTCATGAACTGCTTCTAAACTTCTCCTCTGCTGGAACCCCATTTAGGACCCTGATCCTTTATTCAAATACTCCTCCTGTGCAGGGTTTTACCAAATCTCCCTCTCAAGGGACCCGTGGTCAGCCTGGGAGGTTTCTTTGTGTTGCACCAAAGCCTTTGGAGTTTGTGAAGGAATTGTGTTAATCCTCCCCATCCCTTGCAGGTTTAGTGCCCCAACAGGGAACACCTTTGTTGATCTGCAGCACCATCCCTCCTGGCAATGGATAAGTTCACAAATGGGCAGCCAGGCCCAGCTCAGAGGAACAGGTTCATGGGACTGCTAGAAACAGATGACAGCATCCAGGAAGATAAACCTGCCCCGAGTAAGAAGGAAGAAAGGTCAGGACATGGAAGGAAAGGAGAGCCACAACCCTTGGAGACACCTTATCAGAAGGAGAGCAGTGACTTTGCCCCTAAAATCAAGATTAATCTGAACTATCGGCCAGGACTGGTCAGCAAGTGAGTAACTTTGGGGTGTTTGAGCAGTTTGGGATCCAGGTGATTCACGCTGATCCTGGCTGCTGGGATTTTCCCAGTCTCCACTGAAAGTGGCAGTGTGTTAGTGTGACAGGCATGCTGTGGGGGCAATTAAGAGCAAGGAGGGGCTGTGCTGGGGCTGTGCTGCTCTGGAAGGTGCCCAGGTGTGTGCTGGGTGTGTTTGGGGTGGGTCTGGCTCAGCCCCTGCACAGCTGAGCTGCTCCTGCCGGGGCTGAGCACCAGCCTGGGAGAGCTGCCACCACGGCATGGGCCTGGTGCTCCTGCAGCTGTCCTGGGCTCCTCTCTCTGCTCTGGATGCCTGCCAGGGCTGCACATCAGCCTGGATCTGGGAACAGCTCCAACTGATGGAAAGAGCAGCCACTTAGGAGAATTCTGGGAAATAACTGTCTCTATTTTTCCCTTGACTCAAAAATAAAACACTTGCGTGTTTTTTTTCCCCTCCTCAACAAACTCTCCTGTCTCCCTCCTTCCTTCCCCTGTCCCACTGGAGCCCTGCTCTTGTCCCTGCTCTCCAGAACAAGTTCCACTCTCCAGAAGTTCCTAACACTCCGCATTTGTCCCGCAGCCAGAAGGACCCGAATCGCTTTGACAGGGACCGGCTGTTCAGCGCCGTGGTCAGGGGCAGCCCCGAGGCGCTGGATGGTTTGCTGGAGTACTTAAGGAGGAACTCCAAATTCCTCACCAATTCCGAGTACACAGGTAGATTCCTGCTCCTGCAATTGTGTGTTATTCACAGGGTTGGCAGAGGAACTTGCTCGTGGTTCTTTGCTTTTTCTCCACCTCTCTGTCTTCTTTTATTCTCCTTGTATTCACCCAAAAGTGGAGAATGCCATTAATGAAATATATCCTAAAGGTTTTGCCTTAGGACTACTAAATATGCTAATAAAAACCTCTAAAATGAAGATTATATTCGATCCTACAGAGTTAAGTTCTGAATCAAGCACCACATCTGTGTGCAAAGCACAGCCATAACCCATTCAATCCTCTCTTCCTGCCAGATGCAAAGACTGGGAAGACCTGCTTAATGAAAGCCCTGCTGAACTTAAAAAATGGGAAGAATGACACAATCCCAGTCTTGCTAGAAATTGACCAAAAGACACAGAACCCCAGGCCACTTGTCAACGTGTCCTGCTCTGACTGTTTCTACAGAGGTAAGGATTCTGTGAGAGGAGCAGGAGAAAGGAAAAGGAGGAGAACTGAAGCTCCTGCAGCACTGCAGCCCCGGGGCTCTGTGCAGTCACACAGCCCACTCCCCTTTGATTATTTCTGATTCTGGTGCTGCATCTTCTTCAGCCTTGAGTCATCCCCTCCTTGGTCTGTCAAACAGAAATGCTACGTGCTTAACAACCCAGGAAATGAGATGACTTGCTTGGGAAAGTATAAAAAGCCACTTGTAAGGATGAAAAAGAAGGGCTCTGTCCTTGTTAAGTGAGTTCTGCTGTTTGGCTGTGCTCTGAGCAGCAGCGTGGTGTCTCCATCATCTCTTGGGATCCCAGTGCCAGGCAGGGGGGATTGCCTGCCCTGGTGTTGAGTTTCTGGTGGTTTTGAGGCTTGCTGAAAGCCCTCAGCTGCCAGCCAGCCCTGCCCAGCCCTGAGGCTGTGCAGAACTCCCATGGCTGGTGACATCCCCAGAGTGACAGGGTTTGCTCTGTCCTCAGGCCAGACTGCCCTGCACATTGCCATCGAGAAAAGGAGCCTTGCTATGGTGAAACTGCTGGTGGAGAATGGAGCTGATGTCCATGCCAGAGCCCACGGTGAATTCTTCAGGAAGAAGAAAGAAGGAGTTTACTTTTATTTTGGTGAGTCACTGTGGAACATGTTCCTCTGGGGTTTAATTGCCATACTGTGTGTGATGCCACTAATTCTAGATGGGTTTGCCCCTCTGTTGCCATTTTCAGTGCCCTTTCATCAGGCCCTTGATTTATTTAAATGGCAGAATCCTTTCACAGCTGGGCTGTTCACTGTGCATGTCCATCACCTTTGGGTTTATGTGTTTAATCCTGTCTGAGTGGCTTCAGACAAACACCAGCACTTGGCCAGTTTGGATTTGAGAGATCAGTTTGAGATGTGGGAAGTGTTTCAGCTGCCTCAGAAACGGAGTAATTGTTCACTGCAAAACCCTTTCAGAATCTAGAGACACTGAGGCAGAACCTGTTCTGTGTTTCAGTGATAAAACTCTGGGCTAAACATATTCTTCTAGGATTGCTTTTTTCCCTTTTTTTTTAATTCTCTCTCACCCTTTTCTGCTTCCCCTCCAAATGCTGTGCCCTGATCTCTCCAGGTGAACTTCCCCTCTCCTTGGCTGCCTGTACCAACCAGCTGGACGTGGTGGATTACCTTTTAAACAACCCCCACCAGAAAGCCAGGCTGCAGGAGCAGGACACCCAGGGCAACACCGTGCTGCACGCCCTGGTGATGATTGCAGATGACACCGAGGAGAACACCAAGTTTGTGAGCACAACCTACGTGGAGATCCTGAAGGCGGGCGTGAAGCTCGACCCGACGTGCAAACTGGAGGAGATTGTGAATTATGATGGGTTAAATCCCCTGCAGCTTGCTGCCAAGACAGGCAAAGTGGAGGTAGGGACAAGCAGAGGGGAGCCCTGGGGCTGCTGAGGAACAGGGGTGCTGTGATTTGCCCCCTTGGTGTCCAGTGGGGTTTGGGGTTGGAGCATCTTGAACTCGACCCGCGGGTGATGCTGCTGGCAGGGGCAGTGCCAAGGTGGCCATAAAGGAGGGCACCTCCAAGCCACTCAGTTGTGTCCTGCAGAGCCTCAGCTGCTGCTGCTGCTGTCCCTGCCCTGTCCTGCTCCCTGCACTGAAGCTGGTTCCACTCCTGGGGCAGCCACATGCAGTTGGCTGCCTGCTTTAGCCAGATCCAGGTGTTCCCTGAGGCAGAAATCCAGCTGTGCTGCTGTGGGTGTGCCGTGTGCTTCTGCCCCTTCAGCACAGGAACCCTGCCCTGCCCTGCCCTGCCCTGCCCTGCCCTGCCCTGCCCTGCCCTGCCCTGTCCTGGCAGATCTTCAGGCACATCATCCAGAGGGAGATCAAGGACCCCGTGTACCGGCACCTGTCCCGCAAGTTCACCGAGTGGACCTACGGCCCCATCCACGTGTCCCTCTATGACCTGGCCTCCCTGGACAGCTTCGAGGAGAACTCAGTGCTGGAGATCCTGGCCTACAGCAGTGACACCCCGGTGAGCTCTCACCACGGCTCAAACAACACGGGGTTTTCTTTTTTGTCTTTCAGGTTGTTTTATTTTTTACAGTCTTGCTGTATAATTAGCACGTGTTGAGTGGCTGTGGGTTTTCAGGTGATAATTTCTCTGAAAAACAGGAATGATTCGTGGGAATGCTTGTGGATTTTGTTATTCAGAGGCTGCTTGGTGTAGCTCTGACCATCTATAATTTGAGAGAAATTTTGATCCTTTGGTTGTCTTAAGCCTCGGTTGGTTCAAATACCTCGATGAAGTGACTTCTGTGCAATATTTATCTTTCACACTAAAAAACCTGACTGGATAAGCCCTTAACCACCCCCCAGTTGAAGCCATGCAGCTCCAGCCCTTAAAAAGGCAATCCTCATGTGAATTCACACTGCTGTTGGCACACAGGTGCATTTTGGTTGCTTGTTTCCCCACAGAATCGGTACAAGATGGTGGTTTTGGAGCCACTGAACAAACTGCTCCAGCAAAAATGGGAAACCTTTGCTTCCAAGAGATTCTACTTCAGCTTTGTCTCCTACTTGTCATTCATGATCATCTTTACAGCTATTGCATACTATCAGCCCTTAAGGGTAAAGGTAGGTCCAGTCTTTTTAGCTGGAAGTCCTGGATGGATGTAGGAGAGTTTAAAAGTTCTGGGTGGTTGTCATCACTGCCTCTGCCTGTATCCACTGCTTTGGGTGTTTCTGGTTTTGTCTTGCAGCCTTCCTTTCCAGTGGAGTTCACAGCTGGAGGCTTCCTGTGGGTCTCTGGGCTGATCATTATCTTGTTAGGAGGCATTTATCTGATCTTTGCTCAGGTAGGGGGATCTCTTGGCTTGTTTCATTGCAATACAGGGGGGAATAAAAAAGGAAAGAATCACTGGCATGCAGGCAGCAGGATCTGTTCTCCTGACATCAGGATGTGCAGGAGGGAATCCTGCTCTGAGACACTCAGTGTGATCTGGCAGGGACAGGGGCAGCACAAGCCAGGTTGCTGGGCAAGGGGGATCACAGTTCCACAACAGCAAATAATTCTGAGAGGTTTCTGTGATTTATGGTATTAAAATGCATCCCTGGCATTTAAAGCAGGCTATTAATGAAGACACTGGGCTGAGCCATGATTCAGCCCTTGTTTATCCTTGCCCTTTATAAATAAGGGCCTTTTTCATCTGGGAGGGATGAAATTGGAGATCTTGAAGATGAAAGGAGGAGCACATGGAGCAGAGCTTTCCTCTGGGCAGGGCAGGGCTCTCTCTCTCACATGGCCTGGTTCTGATGAATGATGAGTTGATTTTCCCCCCTAGAGCCTGTACCTGAGGAGGAGACGCCAGTCCTTGAAGACCATGTGCTCTGACAGCTGCATCGAGATCCTCATGTATGTCCTGGGGGGTTTGGCACGGCCACAGCTTGGAATTGCTCCTCTGGCTGTGCAGAGGACATTGCCACAGAGCTGGAGAGCAGGAAAAGCAGATCCTCTGCCACTCTTTCCACCCTGCAGCCTTCTCCTGCTGCTGCCTCTTGTGCTAAGCCTTTGCTGTAGTGGGTTTTGCTGGGTGGGGTCTGTCTGCTCCTCCCCAGATGTGTTTTACTGCAAAGCCGATCTGCACGGGCCCTTTGGGCCGAGGTGAGTCGCCACCTCTTCCTTTTGTTTTCTCTCCAGCTTCATCCAGGCGTTCTCCCTGCTGCTCTCAGCCGTGCTGTACGGGGCCAGCTCGGAGAATTACGTGGCAGTGATGGTGTTCTCCCTGCTCCTGGGCTGGGTGAACACCCTGTACTACACCCGCGGCTTCCAGCGCACCGGCATCTACAGCGTCATGATCCAGAAGGTCAGGGCTGAGGGGAAAACCTCCTCAGGGAAAGGTTTGGGGTGTGAGGAGCTGGAATTGATGTCCTGTGGAAGCACAGATGTTGCAGAAAGAGGTTGGATCAGTGGCTTCGACTACAGCTGCAGCAAACCACTCGTTTGGCAGCACTGAACATCCCAGGTGACAGCAGCTGACACCTGTGTGCCAAAAACCAGCTCCAAACGAGCTCTGCAGACCAGTGTGAGCTCCCTGGAGCTGCCCAGCATGGCCTGAGAAGTGTTTCCAGATCTACATAGGAACCTGGGGCTAGAAAGACAAAGCAGAGGTGAAACGAGGTGCCAGGGAAGGATTCTGGTCACCTTTGGTGGAAAGGGAGATGGAAAGGAGAGGGAGGTGTGTGTTGGAACAATTTGGAAACAGCCATAGTGGGGAGCCAACGGGATATTTATTTGTTTTAAAGAACTATTCATACTAACAGAGCAACAAAGAAGTTAGTAGCACTGTCAGATCAAGCTGCCAATGATATTATTTACTTTTGGAAGTAATTTAACACATATCAGTAGTTTTTAAAACTGGATAAAAGGTGGAAACCTTGCTGTCAGTTCCTGAGGGCTGGTTTGTGATGTGTGAGATCATCCTGTTGATTTCATGTGAGATAAAGGACAGCACTTCCCCCTGGTTTGTGTTTCAGACCATCATGAGAGACCTGCTGCGTTTCCTCTTGGTTTATATGATCTTCCTGTTTGGCTTTGCTGCAGGTGAGCCCTCTCTGAGCTGGGGCTGGGCTGAGCTGCAGAAAGCATTTCCTGAGGACTCAAAGTGTGTTTTCCTCACAGCTCTGGTGACGCTGATGGGCGATGCCCCCTCAGTGTCCCAGAACAAGTCCCTAGCTCAGCTGGAGAGCACGGGGAGCCACGCCATGTACGGGGGGCTGCTCAGCGTCTCCCTGGAGCTCTTCAAGATCACCATTGGCATGGGAGACCTGGATTTCCAGGAGCACGCCAGGTTCAGATACTTTGTCATGCTGCTGCTGCTGCTCTTTGTGATCCTCACCTACATCCTGCTGCTGAACATGCTGATTGCCCTCATGGGCGAGACTGTCACGGATATTTCTGGCTACAGCAAGAGCGTCTGGAAGCTGCAGGTGAGGCCCAAAGCTCTGCTGGGCTCTCACAGAGTCAGAAGTGGCAGTGCCTGTCTGTGCTCAGCTCAGATGTTAGTCTTTGACATAAAGCTGTCACCCTGGGAGTGCATTTTTAGGTGTGTTTCAACTCCCTGCATGATCCTTGTGCACGGGTAACTTGAGGCAGCGCTGCAGGAACGCTTTGGGGTTGGGTTCACTGGGATTCTCCACGTCCAAGGAGTTTCTGAGTGGGGAAGGCTCAGTGGAAAGGCTGGGCTGGGCTCTGTCTGTGCCCTGGTTTCTCTCTGATGTGGGTTTTGTTCTTTCAGAGGGCAATTGCTATTCTAGAAATAGAGAAGGCCTGGCTGTGGCGCCAGGGTGGGAAGAGGAGATCTGGCTGCTTCATGTCAGTGGGGCTCAATAAGAAAGATGAGAGGTGGTGCTTCAGGTAAGACAGATTCCCCCTCACACTCCAGTGGGGTCACAGCCTGGAAACCCTGGACCTCCACAGGGAATTCCAGCACTGACTCAACCACACACTCCTGGGTACATCCAAAGTTGTTGGTGATTGCCAGGCTGGAGGTTTGAGAGTTAATTGATCCTCCAGAATTGTCACCTTTGTCTTGAGAACATTCCCTGAACTGGAGAACTTGAAACCAAACAGACCAGTGGACAATATGCAGGGGGAGAAGATGTTTTACCTCATGGAGCTTTGATTATAGAAGATCTTTGCTCAAATAAAAAAGCTCTGTAAGGTGCTGCTGCTACAGCCAAACCATCAGGGTGGTGTTGGCAGGACATACTGGGCTGGGAGGCTGCAGGACAGTGAGATCTGGCTTGAGATGCTGCATTCCAGGCATCAGTGCTTTGTTGCATTTTGTCTCTTCAGAGTAGAGGAAATTAAATGGACAGACTGGGCAAAGGATGTGGGAGTTCTGAAGGAAGAACCTGGAAACACCAGTGATTCAGAAATAAATCCAGAAGGTAAATTAAATCATGCAGAAAGGTCTGCAGTATCCTTTTAGCTTCCTGCTCAGCAAACTGCTCTTAGCATGTTGTTATGTCTTTGGCAACAGAATTCCAGGCAGGAATTCCAACTTGAAATTGCTTTCCTGCAGCAGCATCACTTGTGAGATGAGAAAATAAAGATTTAGTGTAGATCTGGACCTGGACAGAGTTTGGGAACAAACCAAGGATGAAGGAGATGCCATTCCTATTTAGCACTGGGAGAAATGGGCAGGAAATGCTGCTGAGGAAAGGCAAGGGCTGCTCTTATTTCTGGCTCAGCCCAAATGGTGCTTTTCCTAGGAAAGGTAAAACTTAGGCTCCTTCATCCTGCAGATGTTACAATCACAGGGCTTTTAGAGCCTGAGTTTGGGCATTAACTCTGGGAACATTGTGAAATTCTGCCTGAGATCTTTGTTTGCTTCCCTTGGTGGACCTGGGAAGGAATTCTGTGGGAAACAGAGCTGTTACTCTGTTAGAAAGTTCTTGTAGGGCCTGGGCAGAAGCTCCAGTGGATTTGGACAAAACCTCCAGTGTAGATTCCTCCTGGGTGCCAGTTTTCCAGGACTGGGGAGGTTGCAAAGCTTTAGAACATTCTGTGGTGTGTGTTGGGTGTTCCCTGAGCCTTCACCCTTCTAAAGCTGTGTCCCTTTGTCAGCTTCCTGCTGATGGAGGGCTGTTCTTGTGTCCCCTGCTGCAGACACCAGGTCCTGGAAACGGCCAGCGCAGAAACCCCCCCGAGCAGCTGCCCCAGAGGAGCAGTCCCTGCTGCAGCCACAGCCACCAGCCACAGAGATGGTGCCTCTGCAGGGACAGAGCCGAGGGCTCTGACAGCTGTTGTGAGCTGCAGCCTTGCCTCCACCTTCAGAGGAGGAGTTCCTCCCCCAGCAGCTGGGAGAACTGAAGGCATTGTCAGCAGCAAAGTGCATTTCGTGGAGGACTGTGGTTCAGCCTGTGGCTTTCAGTGTTGTCATGCACTTTAATGATTCATTTCCTCTGAAGAAACTGTTTTTACTCGACCTTCTCTGCCTGGCACTTTCTTATTACTATGCCTAAAGATCCAGTGGTGGGAGCGAGCTCCTGGGGCAGTGGGGACGGCAGGGATAACTCTGCAGGGATAATGCTCATGGATAATGCTCATGGAATGATCTGGCTGAGGATGGCCCAGCCCATTCTTTTGTCACAAGGGACTGCACTGAAGTGCTTTGGAATAAAGAGTGTTGTAGAGTCCTAAAAAGTTGCTGGTGTGAGGTGTGGGTGGACAAACACCCTGCAGGCAGCCAGAGCTGCACCCAGGCTGTGGCAGCACCTGCAGGGCTCCGTGGTTAATCCACATCAGGGTCCCCATTTCACACTTTTAGAATGAAATTCTTTGTCTGTTTGCTCAAAAGCTCAGGATTTGGATTTGCTGGACCTGAAACTTTGCGTGGTGGATTTCTGGGACTTCTGTTTTGCACGGGTTGCTTTGTGTCTGTAATAAACATCAGCAGAGTCCTGCTCGTGGCCCCTGAGAGACTGATGGGCCAGCACTTTTTGTGTGGTTTTTGCTTCCTGTTGCTCTTGTTGGGCCTCCTGTCCTGCTGCAAATGTCTCCTTACTTTTTGTGACTTGCACCCGGCCTCAGGCAGGAGGGGCAGGCAGCTGTAAACTCTGTGGGAAAAGAGATAAAAATTAGCTCCCTTTTCACTCTGTTTAACAGTAATAACATGTAAAATTTCTGTGAACAATACAGCAAATGTACTTAATTGAAAATGTTCATTTTTGGACATACTTTTAGAGCTTCTGCCTTTCTCAGAAAGGAAGAGAAGGTGTTACCAGTGTGGAAGTAAGTTCTTACCAGATTCCTGATTACTGCTGTGGGAGTTAACTCTTGTTTTTCATGGCCTGATGTCAGTTTGTGCAGCCACATCTGAGTGTGGAGCAGCTGATGCTGCCCTGGATGCACCTTCCAGTCCAGGGAAAGGCTGGTGAGGATCCCAGGAAAGCTGCAGACCACAAGGGTTGGCAGCACCTTTCCTTCAGTGAGAGAAACTGTGCAACCAGAGATCTCTGACTCAGTCCCACTCTGAGAGAGTGAGGCTTGGAGGTTTTTCTGTTGGAGACCATCTTCTTAATCCTCACTGCAGCAAGGATTTGAAAACTTCTTCCCTGCACTTCAATGGGCTCTTCCCCCTGTGCTGGGCAATCCCCTCCAGCCTCACTGCACTGGGACTCTGAGGGGGAACTGACTTTTCTTGCTCCAGCTTCTGTTGTTTTCTTGCTTTGTGAAGCCTCCAGCTGCTTTTTCCATCTATGGCTTTGTCCTAAGTGTTCCCAAGATTTGGCAAGGTGCTCATAATGCACGGGAGGCTCATCTGGCATATGATAAATCTATTGCTGTGCTCGGTGCTTTGCTGTGGCAGGGACACTTGGGGGTTCTAAAGAAATGCAGGATCTGCTCTGCCATCCCGGTCTAGAGTCCTAATAAATGACTTTGCTGGTAGTTTGGGGAAGCTGTGGGCACTGACAGCTTTCAGCATCACCTTCCTCTTCAGGCATTCCTTGAACCTGCTTCTCTTTTTAAGCTTGGTAGAGCTCATTTATCTTTTGATCTGCACCAGAAATGTTCTGCTGTGAAGCAGGGCTTTGGCATCCCCAGAGCTTCCCTGTCACACCCCAGCCCAGAAATCTCATGGATGATGAAGGGTGATGGGTAGCAGGCCCCACAGGATTTTGGGGCCCACTCCTAGCAGATGATAATGTTTTGTCAGGAAACCCTTCAGTCATTTACACAAGAACTTCTCCACAGGTGAGCTGTCCTCTCCCTTCTCCCTCTGCCAGGTGAACCCTTCTGCTGAGAACCCCTTGCTGTGCAGAGGGGGAGGTTTTGCAGGGCTCTGACTAAACAGAAAAACCTCTCACAAATGGCAATGGAGGAACAGCTGCAGTTTCCTTCCTCTGTCTGAAGCACAGAGGCTCTGGAGGCCCAGCCCTCCATGAAAAGACACCAGCAGCTCCCAGTGCTTCCCGTGTGCTTCAGGGCTGTTCAAACCTCTGGATGTGCTTTGGGCACAGCTCCTTGGCTCCTGGCAGGGTGAGAGATGAATCCTGGGCATCCAAACCCCTCCTTTACCCCAGCACACCTGGCCTGGTCCTTGTTCCCTGTGCCTCTGTACAAGGCTCTGAGCTCTCCCACCTCACAGAGCTCTCTCACAGCCTATCTGCAATTTTCCTAAAAGAAACTCCATGTCTGCTGTGTGTGCTTCCCAATTCCTTATTTTCCTCAGGAGCAGAGGTGGAATCAAGCCTTCCCTGTTCCTCAGATGCTTTACACATTTGGGTTTTTCCCCATTTTTCCAAAGGCTGCTCTGAAGCTGGAGCCAGCACAGGGAGCTGTGTCCACGAGCTGATTCTCTCTCTCTCCATCTCCCTCTGACCCCTCTTGCAACTGAACATATTTTCCATTGCCTCTGGAGCTGACAGAGGGAGCCTTTGAAATGTGACAGCCCCAGGGCCCCGACGAAGACCAGATGCTTTCTCTAAGTCCCAGGAGCTGCCCGGGGCTGGGGCTGAAGGGCTGCAGCTGGTGGAGTTTGCAGCTGGACTCTTCCTGGGGCTGGCTCTCACTTTTGGGCTTTGCCGTGTTCAAGAAACTTCATTTCTTGCTCTGGGACTAAAACAAAAATTAAAATGGGGGAAAAAAAACAACCCCAAAACATTTTGAAAGGAAACTTCCACTCTGCAACCTCACATCTGCTTCTGCAGTACAAAAACCCCCAAACCTGGGGCCAGACAGGAGCAAGCAAAGGCTGTGTGGGGGTGGAACAGAACTATTACTAAATCTGAGTGCAAGAGGGGTTTTTCTTGCTTCCTCTTTTACCTTTTTTTTTTTTTTTTATTTCAGCTCAGATTTGTGGCATGTGAAGTGTTACAGCATTTCTGGACAGGATGGTTGTCAAATGTTAAACACACAGAGGAGGAGAGCTGGAGGTAACTAGAAAGTGCCCATGGGGTTTGTTGCACTCCTTTCTGAGAATCCTTGGAAAATTTAGATTTTCTGGGCAAAGAGAACCATGTCTCTATTTCACTGGTCAGAAGAGCTATCCCCAGCTGACAGTGTTGGTTTTGTTGGCATTCATGTCTCCAATACTAAGGAGACTCCATCATTGTAGAAATAAAAAATAATTCTGCTATTTTGGAATCCTCTGCATTAAGACCTTCATCCATTAGGACAAGAATGAATCTGCAGAGTGCCAGAGCCATTTCCTTTTGTTCACCCCAAGCTTTACCTCTGCATCAAATACATTGGAAAGAATCTTGAAATTTGGAAAAAGAGGGGGACAAAATTCAGCTAACTGGGCTGTGCTCTATTTCTGTTCCACTCTCATGGGTCACAGGGATGAGGTTACCAGCTGTGCTAGTCCTTTTTTCTGCTGTCAGACTGTTGAATAATGATTTTGCTGCTGCTAAACTGGTTACAGGATCTGTCCCTGAGGATGGCTGGAATAAAATAAATAATAGGAAACGATCCACATATAAGTAGATATGCGATGTTTTGTTCTAAAAATTGCCCTTACTGCTGCAAAGGACACAAATTCTACAAAACTATATATAGAGAATTCCAGCACAAGGGCTGCTTGTCTCTTTCTGGAGCACAGGTTGGTTTTATTTGGGATCTGAGCTCTGCCCATGGATGTGAAGCCTGATGGGCTGACAGATGCTCTCCTTGCTGGAGCTGTTTGATCCTTTGGAGGGAAGAGGGAAGGGTTTACGTCCATTGCCTGGAGACAGAGGTGAAAACACTGGCAGCGTAAACACTCCCTGCTGGGGATTTTCCAACCATGCCTAAGTAGTGACAAATAAAACATTCCTGCCTCGTGCTCCCTGCTGGATGTGCTCTCCCTGTATGGTAGAGGACTGAGGGCTGCAGCCAGAGCTGCTCCTGGCTTAGTAGGAAATAGGAGAGAAATAAAGAAATGAAGTTATTCTGTCCCTAAGGTGTGCTTTTATCCGGTGTGGTAAAATCCTGATTTTTACCTGTGTGCAGGAATTTGTTGGTGCAGCCCTTGCCCTGCCAGGCACTTCTGTGCAGCACAAATGTGCCTGGGGAGTTTTCTGCATGTCCCCTTTGCTTCTGGGGCCGTGCAGAGAACAAGAGATCCTACAGGACCTGTGACAATATCCAGGACAAAAGGGAATTGTGTCATTTTGGACAGGAAACCCTTTGGTGCTCTGCTGGAATTTGCTCAGGGTGGCTGGGAGCAGAAAGCAGCAGCCTGGGCACATCAGGATTCACACACCAGGCACCCTCTCGTGGCTTTTCCTGTCACAGGGTGAGGACAGGGATGGATCCTGCTCTGGAGCAGGCTGGGATCCCCCACAGTCGCTGCTGGTTTAAGAAAAGACTGTGCAGTAAGATTAAATTTTATATTTTTTAAATGCAAGAGTGCTACATTTGCTATAAATCCTTCTCTGATGTTTTTTAGGCTGGTTCATTCACCTTGAAAAGCCATCCAATGTGCAGGTGACTTCTCCTTGGGACAATCTTTGGTTTCCCTGATGGTCTCCAGGACGTTGCAGGATCTCTGGAGGACATGACTGTGCTCTGCTAGGTAATAAATGTTGTTTTTTAGTGTGCTGGGGAAATGCTTCAAAGACAAATATAGAATCTGTGTTCCATGCAATGTGTCATTATTCTATTTTTAATTCAGCATCAGAGGGACTTAAAAAAAAAATCTTTCCCAGTGATAGAACTTATCTAAAATATAAACCCTTCAGTCCAAGTTAAAAAGGGTTTTGCCTTGTATGTCTAAAGATCTGGACAAGTATGAGATAGTGAACATGAATTAGCACAGTAAAAGGTCTGAGAAGACCTTGATGTCTGCTGTTCAGCACTGATAATTTAGCTTATTTATACAAATTTAATTTATTTACATACTGTCCCTCATTTTCAATCAGACCCGTCAGCTGAGTGACCTGTGGAGTTCACAAAGACAGAGGCTGGGCAGATGGATTTGATTTTCTCCTTGTGTTTTGGACTTGAAAACAAACTCTAGATAAAGAATTGGAAGCGCTAGATAATGTGTTTATCTAATGGAAACATAAATACCATGCTTAATCCTGAAGCTCTGCCCATATTGGTGTATTTTGGCTGTCTGCTCCTTCAGGCTCTTGGGATTTTGTGTGTTCTGAACATTCCCAGCAGAAACTGGAACTTCTGTAAATAGGCCAGCCTGCTCCAGGTGACATGGAAACACTGAGCTGTTCTTGTTCTTGCTGCCAGGCTTCCTTAAAAACGTTCTTCCTGTAATATTTCAGCTCCAAATGCATATTTGATTCTGTTCCTTATCTGCTCCTCACTAACTCAAGACCAGCTGTCCCCTGTCTCGCCAGCATGAGCTTCAACCCTGAGAGAATCCTAATCTTCCAAAATAGCAGCATTGTTGCAGCAAAATTGTGTTTTGATACAATCTGAGCATTACCAGTGCCTTGGCAAGGTAAAAACTGGGAATTCTGGTCAAGTTGAGATGTGTTGCTGCTTTAGTAGCAATTAGGAGCCTTTACCACAATTAAATATTTAATTAGGTGTTCATAAAGCAGAGGAGACAGAAGTGGGGACAACACTCAGCCCTGAGCAGTAATGAACACTAATGACTGTGGCTGCAGTGCCCTCAGGGATTCTGATGTTGTTGTACATTTATTTCCTGAGAATAATTAATGAGATTCTGGAGGGTTGGTCAGCATTGCTGAGTACCTCTGCACACAACATCTAATTGTTAATTATCATTGAACTTCTCCAAGAACATCAGCCACAGACAGGAGATATTTATTGGTGAATAGAAAAAGGAATAGATCTCATCTCTGCAAAGCTGTGCACCTCACCTTGAATATTTATTCAAGAAAAGCTTCTCATCATTGGGGAAAAAATAATATTATTGTCCTGTGGCAATTCAGGGGTAAAGAACTGGAGTTTCTTTACCAAGACTTTGTCCCCAGTGAAGATTTTTTTTAATGTTGTTGCTTATAAACCTTTTCCTGGGAGTTGAACTCCTCACTAGAGGGTCTTTTAGTTTTATTTCTCCATTGAGTTCTTGGGAATTTTGCTGGTGTGCATGTACAGATATTCTGAATCTGCTACCTTAGGAAGATGAGGATTGTTTAATGTGACCTGATCTGTGTTTGCTCTCAGTGCCCTCACAAGGGCTGCAGCCACAGGACCATCTGCACTGCTTGTTTGCTTGGACAATCAGATTTAGTGAGGCAGAGGAGTTGTACTCTCCAGATTTTGCATTGAGTTCATATAAAACCTCATCTTTGTGCAAAAAGCATTTTCTTCAAACCCTCGGTGGTGTTTTTTGACTTTCCCTGCAATTCATTCTTCAGTAACATCCCATTCAAACAGTGCCTCATCTCTGGGGCTGTCCCAGGAAATCCCAGAGCACAGACTGAGGTTTAAACAACAATAATCCTAAAAATCCCAACTCTGGCAATTCATTAGGAACAGATGAACAGCAGAGCACTGCAGCAAAGAGCTGCTCAGTTTACATTTAACAGGAGGCATCACTTCATTGTGAAAATCCACCCTGCAGATTGGCTGAGGAGCTGATAAGTGGAACAGTGCCTAAAGTCAACCCTGAATGGATGAAATGTTACATAAAGCATGCAGGGGTCTGCCTCTGAGATTGGAAAGGAAGCATTTTCCTACACACCCTGAAGAATATTGAATAATTAATTGGGCTGTTGCATTGTCCTGTGTGGGGAAAGCATTTGGAGGGAGTAATTCCAAGAAGTCCCAAGAACCAGGATGCTCCAAGCCTCTCATTAAATAAAACCCATTTTCTGTCTGCTCCTAGGAAAGAATCAGTGGGGGCCACACTGAAGTGACCATGAACGTGTCACTGACAGTGGAGATGACTCTGTGTGACAACTCTGCTCCTAAACCACCCCAAAAATCTGCATTTTAGGAAGCTGTCAGTCGAGGTGAGGTTGTAGAACAGCCCCACTGCTCTCAGCAAACTGCTGAGAGGAAACCCAGCACAGCCACCAAGTGATTTACTACCCAAACAAACCTTGCAATGAGCTCCAGGGAAGGAGCATTTCACTTGTTAGGAGGAGAACCTAAATACTGGGTTTATCTGATTCAAAAGCTCTCAAGCTTTTATTGGGCTATTTGTACCTAATTCGTTTTATGGGAGCACTCTCAGGCCGAGTTGAATTTCCCAGTCTGTTTTTATTCAGCTTTAAGGAGAATTCCTTCTCCCTTGGCAGCCTCCTCTCCTGCTGGGCACTGTGGCCAACCAGCAGCACCATTAACTGCTGCAGGCTGGAACTGCAGAATTAGGCAGAAATTACTATTTTCCCTTTTTTCCTGCCTCTGAATGATACTCTGAGCAGCTGCTCTTCATTCTCTCTCTCTACACTGAGGCCAGAGCTGCTCTTCCTTTTCATTCAGCTTCTCAAGGCAAGAGATCATTTTCATATTCCTGCACTTAATTTGTCCAGAAGGGAATGAGCAAAAATTTTTATCAGCACCCTGGTGAGTTACAGAGTATTCACAGGGTAATCCATATTTTATCTGTCTTCTCCATCAAAATAGGCAAAATTTTCAGAGATCTGGCACTTGGATGAGAGCAGATTCCAAGTGAGGGTTGCTGGTTTCACCACAAAAACCACTTTGACCTGAATTTGAAGGATTCCTACTTGGAATCCATCTGATTTACCAATTGTACAAAACTAGGCTTGTTCTTTTCACTCTCCTGAACCCTTTGGATCCCTGTGGAAAATCTTTCACTCCCTTAGGATAATTTTAGCTTTGCTCAAACTTCCTTATTTCAGTAAAAGATGGAGCACCCTTTAGGGCTGTAATTTTGGGGTTGTGTGTGTTAAAAAAAATTGTATTTTCTGAAGGGGCAAACTGGGTTCTGGCATCCTCTTTCTTTAGCAGGAAGAGCTCTGTTCCAAGTAAAGCTTTCACTCAGATGAAAACATGTTCAGGGCATTTAACTTGATTAGGGGAAATTTACTATTCCAATTCCTTTTTTGTCACCATCCTCCCATTAAAATTTATGAGGGCTGATTAGTACATGATATTTTTTCTGTGGGTTTTTTTTTAATCAGAGAGCATCTTTAAAAAAGGAAATGAGGGCTCAGCTCTGGCAGCTGCACTTCCTTGCAAGCACAGTTTAAAGCAAAGCTTTCTATATGAATTGTCCACTTTTGGGGGGAGGTAGAAGCTTTACATTTTGATTAATGAAAATTACTACCTGTTCACAAATCAGCAAATTGGTTTGCAGGGAAACATTCCAAGGTTTCAGCTTTCAGAATCTCCAGCATTACAGCAGCAGGTCCCCCTGGGGACTGTCACCTCTCCTGGCATTAATTCCTGCCACTGCCCCATCCCTCCTGTACAGCCCAAATCAGTTCTCAAGTCACAGAAACAAAGGAAAGGCAGGCAAAAAAATAACGTGGTTTCATCCATCCTTTTTTTTTTTTTTTCTTTTAAAGCAGAAATAAAATTAGCACCATTGTGCTAAGGAGGAACACTCCTTGATGTCACATAAGCATTCACTTCAGGCCTTACCAAGTGGGTTTTAAGACCATTCAATTACTGTGCATTACTTTATTCAATTAGAGGGGAAAAAAGGGGTTGAGAGGATGCCTGGGAACATTCCAGCACAATTTCCATCTTAATAATTTGAAGCACTGCAGATTGTCAGGTCACTTTCTGCAGTGTCTGGGAGACAGAACAATAAAACCATCCCAGGGTCTCCTTGTTGGGTTTGTAAAAAGGAGACTTCAAGAGAGGGTCCAAGATGAATCTCTGAGATGCACATATACATTTATTTATTGGACTGCATTGAGCATTCCAATTATGATTGAATTGATGATGCTGCCTCTTAATTTCTTAATGCATCTGTGCCATTGGATTGTAATTTAATTCACTTTTCACTTTAGTGTGATTTATTGTTCTCTTTAGCCCAGTTTCTTTAATAAACAGGAATGTTAGCAAAGGACTTCTTGAAAACAGGGAACTGGGATTTAATGCAAGGAGAGCTTCCAGTTTAGGGCACCTGGTCCTTCTGTAGAAGGACTTCTTGAAAACAGGGAACTGGGATTTAATGCAAGGAGAGCTTCCAGTTTAGGGCACCTGGTCCTTCTGTAGTCAGGGCAAAAGAACATTTATTATCTTGGGATTTTCTTCTGTAGATAAATGAAGAAATTGCTTTAGTGCTACCACCAGGTTACAGATTTGAGTTCCTATCACGTACAAGGCCACAACATTATAACCATCAAAAATCAGGAACACAGGTAGTCTGTCTTATTTTTTTCACAATCAGGAACCTCGTCCTTGGTCCTTAAGAGAGGGTGAAAAAAACCAAACAGATTAGTGCAGATTAATGGGTTTAAAACCCTTTACAGAAACTTCACATATTTACATTTTGTTCATTCCAGGTATAAATTTTGCCAAAATTAAAGGATGGGTTTTCCCCTCTGTCTCCAGTGAGCCAACAATATTTAACCCTTGTCCTCACTGTCCAGAACTGAAGAGTTTTTACCTTTAAAAAAAGAATCTGTAAAAAAGACAATACAGTAAGAAAAGAACTTTTAATAATCTAAGGCTAAAATGGTAAAAAAAAAATTTGTGAAATTCAAGCATTAACTGAGCCTGAAGAAGTCTTTTTTCCCCTCCTTTCTCCAAGGCCAGCTCTGTTGTCTCACTTCCAACACATCTCAAAAGCAGGAGGTGTGGAAACATCTTAGAGCAGAAGAGATTGGGGGAATTTTTTTTTTTTATATTTTTGATAACGTATTAAACACATTGGAAACCAATCAGAACACTTAATAGTGCCAACACATACAAAAAGCAGAGGAGAAAGGCAGCACCAGTGGCTCAGTCTTTAGACCCCTGCTCACTTGAAGAGGCTGCTGTGGTGCAGAACATCATGGGCAGACCCAAAAGTCAGCACTTCCTTGTGAAACTTGCTGAGCTGCATCTTGATTTTCTTCAGGGCAGGAGTTACTGCCTTCCTCTTGTACCTCATGTCTTTCAAAAATTTATCAGCCAGGTAGTGCAGCCAGAGGACGTTGCTGTGTGGGCGATAGTCAGTCCAGCTGTTGCAGTTCTCCTCTCTCATCCGCCTGTAGATGTCAAACTGGTAGTCCCCAGTGCCTTGGAAGAGCTCCTCATCCGTGGAGAGGTCACAGAACACGGTCAGCCCGTCCTTCTCCAGCCGGGACAGGGTGTAGTCGATGATGTTGACGTGGATGCCAGCCGTGGGGATGGAGAGTGTTTCTCCATTCAGCACGTACTGCAGCTCTTTCAGCTCTGTGCTTTTGACCAGCACGTTCCCCCAGTGCAGGTCCCTGTGCTCGAAGTGCAGCTCCTGCTCTGCCACGGCCAGGGAGGCGGCGACCTGCTGCAGAACGCTCCTGGCCGAGGCCAGCGAGGAGAAGCTGCTCCTCATGCGCTCCAAGTCCCTGCCTCCAAACTCGAACTCCAGCACCATGAAGAGCTGCTGGGCCCCAAAAAAGTCTGGCCGGTCGTTTTCTGAGCCTGTTTCTTTGTGGAATTTGTCCCAGGCTTCCAGGAGGTACCTGGGATAGGTCCCTTGGACACAGTGCACGGAGTACAGGCTGATGAAGCCCACAGTTCTGTTCACAGAGCCCTCCGACAGAAGACTGAGTTCTTTGGAAATTATTACCTCAGGCAGAATCTCCCCAAAGCTCTTCTGAGCTTCACCATTTATTTTTTCAGTCCCTTCAATGGGAATTATTTTTAAGGCCACAGGTCCTCTCTCGCTGTCAATCTGGAACACCTCTCCGAACACCCCTTCTCCAATTTTCTTGCAATCTTTCATCTTATTTAAGGGAATGCATTCCTCAAAAGGAATCGGCCCTTCCTGGTTGCATTCTCCAAACACTTTCTCTGCATCTGTAAGGAGCAGCTCCAGGACAGAGGAGGAATCCCTGGGAGCCAGCAGGGCCATGGAGGAAGTATACCAGGAGCAGCCCTGAGCTCTACCAGCTGACAGGCTGGCTTGGTACCCCGAAAGCTGGGATTTCCCTGAAGGGGTGCAGAGGATGCTGCTGCAGAAACTCTCATCTGTGGTCACTTTCTTCTTTTTATGGAAGGACAGAGAGGCTCGAACTCTACCCCAGGAATAAGAGCTATTGAGGAGTGAACAGTCATTGTCTCTGACACCTACAGACATCTCCAGAGCTCCCTTCCGAGTTCGTTTTTGCCTCGTCTGGAGTCTGAAAAAGGAATTATTGGGCTGCTGCTGTCTCTTGTTCTTGTGCCTTTTTGGCCGGAGCCTGGTGTGCCTGCCCCAGCGGCTGGCACTGAAGCCACTGATACAAGCTTTCCTGCAGGTGCTGCCCTCCCCAGGGACACCCTTGGTCCTTTTGTGTTTGCTCTCCAAGATTCCTTGGCGGCCCGCGGGAGATCCTGGCTGCAGGCAGGCAGGTTGAACATCGGCCTGCTTGTTGAGTTTCATGCTCTTCAATCTCATTGGCACTTCCAGAGGGTCCAGGACTACCACTGGCACAAGCTGGAACTCCTTGCCTAGACCTCTGTGACAGCTGGAGCTTCTTTTTGCCGAATCTCTCTTGAGATGGGATGGAACCTCACAGGGTTCCTTACCAGTGCCACTGTTACATGGCGCAGGGGGCTGTGGCTCAGCCTCAACGGGCGGCAGCGCTTCCTGAGGAGTGCCTGGGGCATTCGGTGGGGACGGGGCAGCCTGTGCCGGGCAGGGTGTCTGCACCGCCGACCTCAGAAAACGGCCGGACCCCCGCGGCCCCGGCTCGGGCTCCCAGCTCCGAGCCGAGCCTTTCGATCGGAACCACTCAGGCACCTCCTCGCCAGCGCCCGGCAGCGACGGCCGCTGCCCGGTGCACCCCTCGGGCGAGCCGCGGGGCAGCCGGAGCGGCGGGCGGGAGTCGCTCAGCCCCGAGCCGCCCTCGATGGTGGTGCTGAGCAGGAGCGAGCTGAGGCGCACGGGCGAGGCGCGGCGGCGGCGGCGGCGGGGCGGGGGGCTGTCCCCGAAGGCCGAGGCGCTGTCGGCGGTGGAGCTGAGCAGCAGCGGCGGCCCGCGGGCGC
>VZUI01050639.1:0-49239 GCA_013401135.1 Cettia cetti | reverse complement strand
CCCGGACCCATGGCGGGGCCCGCCGCCCCCTGGGCCGCCCTGCTGCTGCTGCTGGCCGCCCTGCTGCCCGCCGCGCTGCCAGGTACGAGGGAGCTCCCCGCGCGGGGCTGAGCGGCTGCCGTCCCACGCGTGTCGCTGCCCGGCGGCGTGGGGCCGGGAGGCGCCGCGGGGCGGGGGGCTCAGGGGCGACGCGGTGCTTGGGGATGCCCGGCGGCGCCGATCTCTGCCCCCGCCCGCCACGGGGACAGGCGGCATCGCGGGGGACACCCCGGCCGAGCACCTGCCGCTGCCCCCGGTGTGCGGGACCCTCGGCCGGTGCCCCCCGCGGGGACGGAGGGAGACCCGAGCGGGGAGGAAAGCTGCAAAGCCGGGCAAGCCTCGGCACCGAGGGTCTCCCGGCTCTCGGAGAGCGGCCGGGAGCCTAGGTGGGTTAGCCCGCTGCTGCTCTGCTGCGTTCCGGGCAGCTCCGGAGCGCAGGGCTGCAGCCCGCAAGGACGCGCGTGGCCAGGCGTGAGCAGATGGCACCGGAGGGTGACAGCCTCCCGCTTGCCTTCAGCCCGTGCATGCCTTCTTCCCCCTGGAACCGTGTGCTGGTTCCATCGTCCCGTCTGGGCTCTGCTGAGGAGCCCCGCTCGCGTGGTTAGCGGCACTGGCACCGGGCAGCCCGGCACTGCATCCCCGCGGGAAGCCGGGAGAGATCCCTCTTTTCGTTCCCGCCGCCGGAGCCCTGTAGATCGAACCCTGTGTCAGCCTGGGCGAGGCTGGCGCTGCTGTCAGAGCTCCCCGTGCCCGCAGGCTCAGGTTTAAGCTGCTTTGGCGTTGTGGGAGGCAGTGGCAGATCTGCCCTGTCCTTTCCCTTGTGGAAGTAGCGTACGATCACTGCAGCCCCCGCGGGACTTTTTGCGCCGCAAGCAATGCTGAACCGAATCTCCTCAGCTTGTGGCCACCAGAGCACGGCTAAAGATAGGGTACAGACGCACATACGGAGGCATTTCAGCGCCAGATTGTATATCTTGGGGTTACAGTAGCCAGAGCGGCACAGGGACACTTGTCCCCAGGCTCTGGATGTGATGGCTGTCTCATCTCCAGCCCCGTGCTGGAGTCGCAGAGGAGCCAGCCAAGGACGATAGCATCCTCCTCAACCCTTCCTGCAGCTCTGGGCTGTGCGACAGAGCCCGGGACTTCATGTCACCCATGGCTCTTGGTAAGTTTTAGTGCGCAGCTAAACAACCGGAGAGGAATGATCTGCTTGACCTGGAACGGTAGTCTTTCTGCAACCTGCTGTGCCCATCCAGGTTAAGCTTGGGATCACATTCCTGGAAGCGATTTTATGATAGTGCTGCTCCCTTGTGGCGGTGGTAAATGGAGGGGGAACTGGATCTCTGCCAGCCGGCGAGTGGGAAAAGGAGGGAAGGGAGCAGGGGAGTTTGTGTTCTGCTAGTGAGGGAAACATCGTGAGAAATGTGATAGCCTCTGAGGAAAAGTGTTAGCCGTTGAGTGCATGCAGGCTCTTGCTTCCCTGACTGTGCAGTGTCTAAAAGTGATTCCTGGAGAATGTGATGCTCCGCTAAAAGTTTTGCATGTAATATCCATATAGTCTTTCCTTGTTTGCAGTCCCACACCAATGTACTGTAAAAATTGGGCCAATTTCTGAACAAACCCAAATGTGTTGGCATAGTGCTGTACAGGGCTCTGCGTGCTTCCCAGCTATGGAGCTCTGGAGCACACCAAAACCTGCTGGAGTGGGAATACTGTACTGTTAACCTCAGAATGACTGGACAGGACTGGATGTGGGCTGCATGTATGCTCCCTATCCTTGTTGGTGTTCTGGCTACACTGAGTGGAGACCACTTCCCTTCTTCAGTCTGGGGAGTAGTTTATAAGCTACTAAACACAGGCTGTGTCCTGAGCAAGTGCAGTCTCAGGCAGGAGGGCTAGTGTGTTTTGGAATTCTTTCTCAGGGTGTGAAAGCCATTGCTGAGCATTTTTGCTACTCTTGGTCCTGCTTTCTCACACTCTAGCCGAGTTTGAAATGGTCCTGCTGACCACCTTTACTGCATGTGCTCTGTCTAGGGGACCTGTCCCAAACTCACTCTGCACTTTGGAGCCGTTGTCCAAGTACCATGTCTGTGAGACAGGGAGGCTGCCTTGGCTCAGCAGACAGGCTCCAATGAAGTGAAAGAGCCATTCAAATTTTGTCTGTGGAAAGAAAGGAAAGTTTTTTCCCCAGTAAGGGTCTGGCATTGGGCTGATGCTGTCATTGACTGTGTTCTGTTTATCAAAATAATGTGGGACCTCTGCCCAGGATTGTTGTGGCAGTCCTCGGGCCAAGAAAGTGTAAGAGAAGGGTGTTGTGCTGTAGCCAGCTTAAGGGGCAGATCCTATTTGGGTATTGCCAGGAGAGTTTTGTTGCTTGCTGCCAGATCCCATGTGTGGAAGAATGGATACTGACTACAGAAAACAGTAGTCACCCACCCACCTTATTAGCTTAGACAAACAGTATTCAAGCACCACCTGCAGCCAGTGGGAGAAATTTGGGAGAAACATTAGGAAGAGGCTATGCTATGAGCAAGAGCCTTTCTGACAGCAGCACTAACTCATTTTCCTTCCTTGTCTAGACTCTGTGACATAAACAGAGAAAGCAAAAGGGTCTCCAAAGGAATTTTCCACTTCATTTAGCTCTAAGGAATGTATCTTCTCAGTTATTTAGGACAGTGCTGTAATGGTCTTAACTGCATAGCTCTGTACCAGCCTCTGGGTGTGTCAGATGTATGAAAGCTCCTGTGCCGTCCAAGTCTGTGATTCCAGTTCTTCAGACAGCACGTGGACTGATTTTGGCTGGATGTGTGGTTAAGAAGATGCTTTCAGAAGCTGATCTATACAGAAAGAAATTAGAGGACGGGCTGAGTAGATGATGCAGCAAGACAAAGACACGCCAGCAGGGGGAATGAGATCTTGTGTCTGTGATCCAGTGTGTTGAGTGAGCATTCAATTGCTCAAAAATATAGTTCAGACACATTCAGTGATGATATTTCCCATGCAAGACACTGAAATGTGACTTCTAAGTCCTCAAGATAAGGTTGGACTTTATATCTGCTTGATATTGTATGCAGCTGTCTACAGGTGGGCTGTTGTCTTCACATGAAGGAAGCATAGCAGTATTTCCACCAGGCTTAGTTTCTAGTGCATGTCTAGGATCCATGGTTTCTTTAGCTGGGGGTTATGTAACACAACTCTGTCTGTCACCGAGGAAGTGCTCAGGAGTGTGGCTAACTTGGCATTGAGATGTGCTGGCACCAGGCATTAAGTCTCTTAAATTTATTTCGTTGCAGCTCAAGTATAATCAGGACTGGAACCTCTTTCTAACCAGAGACCTCTGGAGTGAACCTGTGTTTAGTAGCCTGGGTGTGATTGCAAATATGCGAAAAACTGCAGCCAAATCAACATTTTTTTCCCCCTTTAGTTTTGAAGTGTCAGGATCTGCTTATCTTGTTTAACTTGAACTACCTGTCTTCATAAATTAGTATTCCTTTACTCCCCGCTTTGCCTGCCCAAGTGAACCATAGCTAGGTGCATGCATGTTATCATGGGAACATTTGCCTTTTGTTGTGCTTTCTGCTGGGAAAGAGGAGGGACCATGGATGATAGGCATGTCTCCCACAGACTGCTAATGCACTAAGCAAAAGAAGTGGTTACTTCTCTAGAGGAAATGGTGTGGACATTGGTGTGCTTTCCTCTTGGGAAGCTCCATGCTACTATTTTCTTCTCCAAGCTGCAGGTGTACCACACTTCTGTGCAGCCTTGAGAAAGTTCTCCCAGCCCTGCTGACTCTGTATGGATCCTTCAGGCAGGTGCCGGCACTCTTTCTTCTTGTTTTCTACCCCTGAAATTGCCTCGTGTCATTTTTCTTTTACAGCTCCCTAAAGCAGCAACACTTTCACTGGTGTGCTGCACTATGGGATTGTTTTTATTCCTTTGAATGCACATGAAATTTAATTCACTTGGAACTATGAGTGTTTTTATTATTCCCTATGTTGAGAAAGATGGCTTCACCTCTGCAGGCAGTGCCCTTGGCCAGCATGAGAGGGAGGGATGAATTTCTGGGTTGTGAGGCAGTGAAATCCAGAGGAGAGCAGCAGATACCGAAGCTGGGGAGATCCTTTCTTTCTGTCTCGTGAAAAGCCCAAGTATTTTGCTTCCATATGGGTTGAGAACTTGTATTTTGGCTATGTTTGCACTAACATCATAGCCCCTGAGGAGTGGTACGGCTTATCTTTTCAGGTCAGTAGAGGAGTGATGGGTGTCCTGAAGAAATGTGAGGTTGTCTGAAAGATCCTTTACTGTTCATGACCCAATAGAAAGCCTTTGAAATCATGTTTGCATTTTCTTATATGTTTGCTACACTGCTGCTTATTCTGCTGCACTGTTGGCTTCAAGACCTACAGTCTGTGTTGAATGTTCACAAACTGAAGTGCCAAAATAAGCACTGCCAAGATCAAGACAGTGGCTTAAATTGCACAAGATTTAAAGAAAACCAAGATCTTCTGCTTTGCTGTCTGTTCTCTAAGTCTCGGAACACACGTTTCTTAACTTTCCTCCACACCCTGGATGTCCAGGGATTTAGAGGAGTGGTGTGATTTAACCCTGCATCTACACTGCTTCCCCCTACTGATGCCTTAAGTTGTAGCTTTCATGTTTTAGATTCTGTGCTGCATAGGGATGTAGTTTTGAACCTCATATTAAGTGCTAGTGAGCTCTCTTCACAGGGTAGGTAGACAAAACAAATCCTTTCCCTGCTGAGGGCCAAGGACAGCCGTCGGACCCAAAAGCATCAACAACAGAGGACCGGAGGGAGGAATAAGAAAGATGGGACCACACAACCTAAAGCTGTAATTGGACAATTAAACCCCAATATGCAAATGGACCAAAACTTATAAAAATGTAATGTCTCATGACCGGGCCGCCATTTTTCTGTTGGCTCCTGGTCCACCCTGGGTGCAGCCTTGGCCAGGCTTCTGTCTTGCCCAAGGTGGATCCTGGAGGCTTTTCAATAAAGACCTACTTTATTCTCTAGCTCTGTCCAGTCTCTGTTCCAGGTCGGCCTTCTAAGGCATCATTACCAAAGAGGCATTTAGACCAGCAGGGTTTTGCACTGCCCTTGTACCTGGCTACATTGACTATGGACACTCTGGTCCCAGCTCCCACATTTATTCTTACTTAGGGCACCAGCAGCTTTTGCCTGCAGCACCTCTGGAGTTGGATTAATTTCCTTTGGAGGATGTACAAGCACCTGGAAAGTGTCTGCTTTCCATGGTTTCTCTTTAAACTTTAGAAAAGCTTGTAATGAAAAATAACTTTTTCCACAGTGAACCACATGGTTGAGTGCTTAACTGCTATACCGGTAGCAGAGTTAACAAAATCATCATCAAACAGTGTTTGCACAGTGTCCCCTTCATTGCATGGTCCTGATTTGCCTGGAGAGATGAGAGGTTGTGCTGGCAGCTCATGTGCTTCTGATCCCCAGCAAGACCTATGCAGGCTGCTGAGCTCCCTCTGCCTTCTCTCTGCAGCATGGGACCTGGTACCCACCTCTTTCCAGACCTCTTGTTCTGCCCTCCTAAGGCACATGGCTGCTGGGTCATGTAGCTCTGGAAATGGCAAATTCTCCTCCCCAGTCCCCTGGAACTGCTGTCTGGGATGTCATATAAGGTCTTTTCTCCTACTCTGCAAGTTTCTGCAAATGTATGTTTAAACTTCAGCATGTTTTGTACTGTTCACAGCACTTTCAGGATGGTTAAAATCTCTCTGGGTTAAATAGTACCTTTCTCAAGCAGCAGCCACTGTACCTCACTCTCATTGAATTTGTAACCTCTGGCCCACTGTTAGCTCTTCAAAAATGACATCTGTGCAGTGGGACACAGCAGCTTTTCCCACATGCCACATTGGGTTGTGTACCCTGGCTGTGTCACATCTCTGTGCTGTGGTGAGAGCTGAGGTCTCTTCAGTGCCTCTACAATCAGCCTGCATGCGTTTCCATTTTGGTATGGGTGCTTTCATTTGGCAGGTCTGTATTTAAAGAAAATAGTCTTAAGGAGTGGAGAAGCAAGGAAAAGTGGAAGAAAGACCCAAGACATGTAGAAATTGTGTGCTCTAAACAGAGAGCTTTTCCTAAACAAAGAGAAATTGTTAGTTACATCAAATGTAATACTGAAATCCAGTGGTAAGGAAGGCTGTCCAAGCTTCTCCTCATCCTGGAAGAACACATAAAAAGTACATCCAAATTTAACTATGTACACATTAAAAAGTGGTCTGGAGAAGTGTGCATTTTAAATCACTCCTCTTCAGTGAGTAACTCAGTCATCAAATCAGCTCTTCATTAAACAGAGTAAATTGCTCTTTGAGGACTGTGGAGTGTGTTCATATTTCACAGTTCCAGTGCAGCTATTCCACTATTACATACTTATTAAGTCCTCTTGGGCATCCTGCAATGGTCCTGGTTCCAGCAAATCTTTCCGACTGTTGTATTCTTCCTGCGCTGAACTGATTATTTTTCCATTGAAGGAGTACATTGTTCTTAATATATACATTTGCTGTAAAATAAGATGCCACTCTTCAAATGGTTATTTGTCATGTTTACTGTAGAGTTGAACGCAATATTTTGGCTGAAACTTCCTTTTGGGAAAAAGTGCAGGACTGCTTGAGCTGGAATGTTAGTGTTTCCTTGTCTCTAAAAAAAGAGAAGGAAATAAGAGAATTTGAGTAGTCAAAGCAATTTGTTTTGGTATTCTATTATGAAGTCCTTAATCCCTTCTTTCAGAGTTCTGTCCTTGGAAGGGTGTACAGAAGGGTTTAACTCGTGTCAGGTAAAAATTACTGACTGTGCCTTAAAATTCCCCCAATGGAAAGCAGCAAATGTAACTGGCAAAACATGCTGCCATGGCTGGAAGCTTGTGGTACCCAGAGACCAGCCCAAACCCTGCAACCTGCCTGCCAGCCCTCTCGGAGCCCCTGGAAGCTCCTGCTGCTGAGGGAGGAGACTGGGGGAGCAGCACCCAGTTCCCAATCCTAGCACTCATCCTGCAGCCAGGCTTCGTGTTTTCAGCCTCAGGAAGATCGTTTAATTTTGCTTTTGCTGCTGAGATCTTGTGGCAGGTCTGATAGCACTGCAGGATGGAGGCAGGATGTAGCCAGATAGATGCATAGCTGGATTTAGATTCTGTAAGTCCTGCTGGGTAGTGTCTTGCTTCATGTGGCAGCCCCATGGAAGTACCTAACAGCATCAGAATTTGCCCCTGCATGAGTAACTGAGCTGCACTTTCACATGGCCTGCATGTCTTTCCCTTTCGTCACCTTCTGAAGCCATGCCGAGTTTGGGGACATAATTGTGTGGTTTTTAGCACGGGATGCATTGCAGATGGCCCTCAGGTGACATGCCAAGGGGCTGCAGCAGTGTGAAACCAACATTGATCTGGTGACTTGGCCGAGGGCTCACTGCACTTTTCAGGAGTGGGTGCTCTGGGTTATGTGTTTGCAGCCTTGCTGTCTGCATCAGCTGAGCTTCGGGTCAGCCTCTGTCCCAGCTGTGCCATTGGTTTGATGTTTCTGATCTCCCAAAGCAGAGGTACTAGAAACAATATAAAACCAAATGTCAGTGATGGAAATGTTCCATTTGGCTTTGCTGGTCTGAAACTTCAGGCTGATTTCAGGTTGCGTGTATTTTTACTATATGTATTTGATAAGTGTCTAAGGTTGTGTTACTGAGGAGGTGGGTTGGGGATCACAAAGCCTGGTTTCATTCAAAAGTCTAGTACAAACTTTGAAAATGACATCTCACCTTTCCCAAGGTCCACTGGCCCTGTTTTCAAAACGAGTTGAATGCTTTTTCCATGCTGCAGTGCTGAAGAACTGCCCAAGCTAAGACCCTACTCTCTTCTACTTGAAATTTTCCGAACAGGAAGTAATGACTGATGTCTTGTGAATTGCCCAGCTGCCCAAAGCTGAATGTATGCAGAAGCAAAATTTCTGTTTTTACAAAGAAACAAAGCCAAACGAAAATGAAATTAACCAGAAAAGATCTTCTGTGATAGCACAGCAACAGCATTGAAAACCTAGAAAGTCTAAACCTTAAACAGCAATATTAGCAAGCCAAATTTCCATGTTAGATGTGTACAGTGATGTATTATTTTGCTTGCAATTTGGTGATTATTCTGCCAGGGCTCTGAGTTCCTTTTCTTCACTCTTAATGGCTAATGTAAGTCAAACTGGTCCTCCAAGAGCCTGACTACATGCTTAAATGGGAGGCAGGGAACTGAATGCTCAGTGGGCACTGTATACGTTTTCATGAAAGCCCTTCCCAGTCAGGTCAGAGCTGCTGGATTTCGGTTGCTGAGCACAAATTTATTGCCACAAGATGTCTCAGATCATATGTGCTCCTCATCTGCCCTCCCAGCAGGTCAGCTCTCAGTGCAGGGTGTGCCATGCCTCTTGGAAGTACTGACTGCTGAGGGCCAGACACCTCAGCAAACGCACCTTCTTTCCTCTGCAAAAACAGCTGTTTAAATTACCCTCAGGGAAGGATGATCAGTGGTATGAGACATTGTGGGATTCTGGTTGTGTTTGGTATCCCATTGTGTAGGTCAGGCTGGAAACCTGCAGCTGATGATGTGATGTGGGAATGGGAATGAGTGTGAAACCTTGTGGAGGGTTGGAAACAGATTTCAAACCACTGCTTTAGTGAAATTAAAAGAGAAATGGCTTTGAACTGGTTTCAGTCTTCCCTTGTGGTGTTGACAAGCCAGCTGTCCCATGTTATGCTAGCACAGGGTAGTCACAGGCAGCGTGGTGTGGGCACAGCTGTGCCTGCGTGGCGGCACAGTGGGGGTGTGTCTGGGAGAGGATGGTGTCCACACTCCCACTGGGAGTGGAAGGAAGGAGCCATGTGTGTGTCAACAGAGGGAAGGGAGAAGGAAACAAAAGAAAAAACAAGGCCTTTTTTTTTCTAACACCAGCAAGGAGAGAGGAAGGATTAAGCCCAGTAGAGAGAGCTGAAGTGAGCTCAGATAACTGATGGACCTCAGGGTCTGGTGGGTGTAAGCATCAGAGTATCTGATGAGTTAGAATGGATGTTTCTGAAAGAAGGTGCTGTTTGAAGACAGGGGAAATTATTTTTAGCACATGCCTACCATTCTACCTGTTGCTTTCCCTTGGGAGAAGTAAGATTTTTCTAAGGACTGGACCCCTACAGAACAAGCTGCTAGTAATTGTAGTAAGGGTGGCAGAAACAGACCCTATGAATCCAAACATAAGAGCCTTATGAAATTAGACATAGAGTTTGCAAGATTTTTTGCAATATGAAATGAAGCATTTGGCTTTTTCAGCAGTTGGACATTTTGCAAATATATTTTTTTCTCTGCTTGTGCTGTATAAATATATTTTTAAAACCCCCAAACTTTTGTTATGCTTGCAAGTAGTCCCTATAAAAACCAAGAAGGTGAGTAGTGAAACTTCAAAATTTCTGTAGGAGCTTTTGAGTAATTTGTGGCCCCTTTGTATGGAAGGAAATCACTGTGTTTCAGAAAGCTTTGCAGCTTCAGCAAAATGTTTGTGCTACTGAATGGTAGCAGATGGCCAACCCACAAAAGGGTAGCAAGTTGCTTAAGCTACTTGTAAAATAGTGCATATTTCTTTGCATTGCTCTTAGCAGCCAGCCTTGGTTTGAGAGATTCAAGCTCAGACCTTGTCTCTGCTGTTGCTACAGGGCTGCTTCCCCAGCGCTGGCCACATGGAACACCCAGATTCAGGCTGCCCATAACTCTGTTGGGTAACCTGTCTTTGCCATGCAGATGTAGTCAAAGCCCTGTGACAGTAGAGGATACTACCACTGCCACAGAAGTAAGGATTGGTTTTCCTCAGAAGCTCAAGTTCGAAGAGAGGTAGAATTATTGTTTGTCACCACATAATTATAGGTCACCAGCATCGGTGATGGGTGGGTCAGAGCTCACAAGCAAAGCAAGCAGTGCTGGGCAGGTGTTTTGGTATTAGAAAGCTTCATTCCTCTGAACTGCACCAGTGCCAGCTTGGTGTCACAGGTCACCTAGCAGCAGTCAGAGTGGGCTGCACCAATACACCCTTCCACTGCATCATTCCTTCCAAATTTCCCACTTAGGTGGTTCAAACACCAAACACCAATAGCATGAAATAGGAGTCCATGTACATTGGCATATAGCTCTAGAGCTCTGGAGCTCTGTTAAATAAAGGCTATGGAAGTCGTTCCTGAGACTTGCTCTCCTGATTTTTGCAGAGGCTTTGTTAACAGGAAGGATTGATTTTCTTCCCCAGAGGTTCCTCTTGCTGTACATCCCACTGGTCAGGGATATTATGTGCTCTGTGTGGAGAAGCTGCAAGTCTTGAATCTCAACATTGGAGACCAAACCAATGTAGATGTGTGTATTTTCAGTTCTAGATATCCCTGGGGTAACCCAGGGAAGATGGCATAGATTCTCTTTTACAAACCTGCAGAGCTGTGACTGCATCTTTTTGATATGTTCAGATGCTTTTCAAGGTTATTAATTGGGTAAAATCCTTGCCAACTGTCCCAGTACTTGACAAATCATGATGAGGTGAATCCAAGTGGCTGCTGCCGTGTTGTGTCTGCTCAGCTATGATAAAATTGCTCATAATGTGTGGACAGCCCAGGGCTTTGCATAAAGACATTGCTTTGAATATGACTGCAGAAAGTTCTTCTTCGGAAAAGAAATGAAATAAGAAAGTTATTTATCAGCAGTGAAGATCTGTGCATATCGGAACCCAACCTAATACAGAGCTCCTAAGAATAGCAGTCACAGTACTCTGTCCATTTCCCTGGCATGCACTTTATCTAGGATCTGTGAGTTTTGCACTTTGGGAACCTTGGAGGGTGTGCCACCAGCTTCTCTTTTAGGGTACAATGCTCCATGTGTACTTTTTGAAAGAACTTTTGCAAAAATAAAGTGGAATAAAATTAGTTAGAAAAACCAGACCAGGTATTACCATAAGACATAAATCGTGAACTGTTTTATATTGGAGATAGACAAATAATATTTTAGTGGGTTTTATTTGCATTTTCCATTAAGAGGAAGCAGCAAAGGCTATGTTATTTTAAAATTTATGTTTTCCAGTCTCTAAAGAAACTTAATCTTTGAGAGCTGCTAATGAAAGCAGAGACTAATGTTGAGCCTGAGATTTGCTCTTAGCAAACCTGCACCTTGGGAAACTGATTTTTCTGATTTATAAAAGGCTTTGAAATGTGAAATAAAAATGGAGAGTTTTAAATTTTATTTTCCTTCAATGCATGATGAAGCTTGAATTCCTACTCTCTGACTTTGTGAGTCTGAGGCATTTTTGGCAGTTTCAAATGGAAAATTGAACATGCACTTCAGCTAGAGATGGAATGGAAAGACTTTACATAAACATATGAATCTCCAGTAGATTAAAAAATCTGTGCTATTTCACTGGGTAAGGGAGCAAGTTTATCTGTATTGAGGTGGTTTCAGAGAAAGTGTAAACCAACCACCCCAAATGTAAGTAGAATGAGGACGATTTGGTGAAGTTTGTGATATGCATAAAGGAATGAACTAAAAGCAGAGCCACAGAATCCAGATTGCCAACGCTTTGGATTCAAACCCAATCTGAATCTTCTGAATCTTCATTTCAGAAGTATCTTACTGATCATCTTTTTCCTTTTTTTTTTAATAAGAGAAAATCAGTTTTTTTAAATTTTCAAGATCCTAGATTTCTGAGTAACAGTTGAAATCATGAGGTTTTTTTACTAGCTGTGACGTGGTTAACTCTTGTCACTGTGTCCACAAATGATTGATGTAAGCCATTTGCTGAGTGTTAAAGTGGCAAGATTAACAGGTTTTTGAGGGGATGTGAAGGTGACTGAGAGTTAAGTTTCCTCCCCCAGTCTGTAATGAACCAATACAGAGTAGGCTGTAGGCTACCATTTGTCTCCCGCTTTGAGGGTGGGCCATGAAACATCCCAGCAACCATTTGGAAAAATGGAAAATTTGGAAGAAAATTAGGTGTTTGGATAGAAGTTTTTAATTAAAAATAAAATACTCAGATAAAGTGAATAATACGAATGAAGCATGCAAAGCTTTCTGCTTTATGGGTGTTGGTAACTGCTACCTGATGAGATTGAAGTGAAAGCTGGTGCAGAAGAGAACTGTGCTTCCTGCTGTGACTTCTTGTAAGCCTAGTCCATATCTTCCATCAGGATAATTACATACACTGTTTTCTTTAGCCTTTGAACGAGCAGGGCGTCATTCTTCACTTGAGTGCTTTTATGATATGTCACTGGTTTTAATTGCACGGATGTAAAAGGAGAGCAATGGAGTGAAGATTTAGGTTCATAAGAAATGGTCCAGGTGCACAGCATAAAGATGCTGCCACGGTTTAGCTAGCCTCCTAATGAGCAGTGCAATTTTAATAGGTGTGTTTTCCTTACTGGAGATCTATGGCCATAGCTGTGGGGAGCAGGACAGAGGTTGGCTCACAGAAGCGCATTCCCTGGCCCTGACTTGTGTCCCCTGCCAACCCACTTCAAAGCTACCTCAGGCTGCTGGCACAGGGGAAGGGAGCAGTGGTGGAGGGTATGCCTGACAGCCTAGAAACAATACTCTCTCTTTTTTTACCATCTTGCCTGTGGGCATCCTTTGAGGTCTAGCTAGAGAAATAAGCTGTCTCATCTGCAAGTCTGTGCGGGGGTGACAATAAATGTGGGTAAACTGCAGTGCAGTAACACACACCCAGGACCCACGTCCAGTCTGGGCAGAGCAGCATCGTGCAAGCTCCATGCTTGTGTCAGTGCTGGAGAGAAAGGCACTTGTGGGCTTGTAACCTTGTCATCTTTCCCATCTAGCCATACTTATGTGGGCATCAGCTGTGGTTGGAGTTTCACCTTCAACTTAAAGAAAGCTCTGCATATATTTCCTCATGTGGAAATGATGTTTCAGCTTCATGGTGGCTTCACAGAATGTGACTGACTGAGACTAAATCAGTCTGAGCAAATATTCTGTCTTATTCCAGCTTTTCATGAAACCAGCATTAACTTCAGTTGAATGGAGCAGTGCTAGCAGCTGATGTTATTTCTTCCTACTGCCATGCTGGATTTTACCATGTGCATTTTTACCAGCAGTCAATTCTTTGTCACAGAAACATATGTAGAGATTGTGTCTCAGAGGTGACAGCTCTCAGTGTGAGGGTGAGTATATTTTACAAGAGGGATAATATCCATCCTGGCACAAGATTTTTGTTGTCTTCATGCCACCTTCTGCTGTTGTCATGGACAAAATTGCCAGGTTAGAGGAAAATAAGAGTGTTGCTGCTCATCATGGGTTGCGCAGCCAAAATTCTGCCTGGGTGCCTGGTAAGTGGCTCTTAGAGTATCCCCATGCCTCTGACAGCCTTTGAAATGTTTGAGGGGCAAACAACAGACTGGAGTAGTGGTGAGCAAAGGGTAGCCCTGCTCTCCAGGAGCTTGCATGGAAGAGCTTGTTGAAACCCATGAGTTTGCCCAGGGCACCAGTGACAGATGGATGCGTGAGTGCACTTGGGTCTGCCCTCAGGAGCCATGGATTTGCTCAAGGGGATCCTGCTGCCTTTGGAATCTCTCAGGGATCCTTCTCGTGCAGTCAGAGAGAGCAATATGAACCATGCTTAAAACATGCTTCTCCCCACTAAGGAGAGTGTTACCACTGGTGGTACCAACGGGCTTCTTTAACATTGATTAAACTGTGTTCCCAGGGCTAATGCTGTTAAAGGCCCCAGCCCTTGTAGAGGTGGCTGTGAGGAGAGTGTGAGGATGGTCCATTGCATGCAGGTGGAAGTCAGGGATGTCCCAGGGAAGATGTGGCTTCCAAGTATCCAGAACCGTGTTGTGAGTTTCTCTTCTGTACTGTCCACTTCTCTTCAATGGACAGTGTGTTTTTAATACCTTCTTTGAACAACAAAAATACACGTTAAAAAGTAGTGTGAGTCAGGTGTCCCTAATTTTAAGGAGAAAACTAACCAAAATGGTAGGTCTGTTAGCTTTGTGGCCATGTTATGTTTGCTCTCTATTGACATGGTTTTGATGTAGTGTGTGCTTCATCTTAGACTGTTAGAAACAAAGAAGTTGCCACAGTTTGTAGTAAATAAAGAACATGAGTATGAAAACAAGAACAAAGTGTAGGTGAAAAGAATGTGGTGACTACAGTCATGAAGACAGTGTGGAAAGACACAGACTTTGAAGGGGGATGTTTTATTCCTGACAGTGTCTTGCCATGGCATGAGTTGCTTGGTGTGGGTTTATGTTCTGATTTTCTCAGGCAGGTTTCCTTCCTGTCACTGAACTTCTGACTAGAGGACAGCCTGTACAAGGATTATCTAGAGGAAAGCAAGGTTGATTCTAACTTTATCCTGTGCTTTTGTCATGTTTGTGATTGCAGTAAGATTAAAATCAGCCTGTACCATTTAAAGCAGCCTCAGGCTCTGATTTATCTCAGAAGCAGGGCTTAAGATGTTTTAAGTTGATATTTCTGCAATTTCTACAATTGAAAGTCCAGTGAAGCCAAGAAATGTGAGTTTCTTGCACACTGAGAAGAATCTGAGTGTCACAGGAGCTGCCAGCTGAGACAGCCAGGAGTCTCGTGAGGCACTGTGGTGTCAGCACTGGGAAACCTCAGGTGCATTTCAGCGCAGAAGCACTAATATTCCCTTTATCCTGCAGATGAGGAGTTGAAGGGGTGTATATGGAATCATTTGGGATCAATGGCTTCATCAGATCCATTGACATCTCAAGCTATTCCTCCTTGTTGGTGTAAAAGAAATAGGTGAGCTTTGCTATAAACTTGTTTTTCTGTAAAATCAGTGAGCCCCTCTTCTTGCAAATTAAATTTCCAGTCACAGACCTAGTAAAGTAGAGGTTTCCACTGAAGTCAGGAAGCTTCAGGTCAAACAGGAGTACCACAGGCATCCAGTCCCTCCTTACAGTCTTCTATTTTTAAGTTTAGAAAAGGTTAGACTTGAAGTCAATAAAAAAGGGTTAAAAGGATACCTGTATTAACATTTGAAACTTAATCAAATATTATAGACCTGATTTTTTTTTATCAAAAGCTTAAAGACTGTAAGCCTAATTCTGCTGATGATACCACCTAATCCTCTGCCAGTTTTCTGGACTCCCATGGAACAACTGGAGTCAGAATTATGGCTCTGTCCTGTATAGGAAGAAAAATCCTTATGTTGTCAGTCATTTTGGTAGTATTTTGGCTGTATCTTTGGCTGATACAGTTAAGTCATGTAAAAGAGAACAATCCAGTGGAAACAAAATTATTTTTACCGGATGAAGAACTTCTCAGACTTCAAATGTAAGAAGCTAATATTATTAGGACCCTGCCAGGTGAAGGAAATGTATCTAGGCAAAGGGATATTTTGAGTGACAGGTTTAAAAGCCACCTTTCAGTGCTGGTTTTGGAGTAGCTGGTTGCAAAAACACTTCCAAAATGGTTCTGCCAAACGTTCAACTTTTTCCGTATTTTACTTATTAGGGAATTGGGAATAATTAAAGTTTTTATGACATACAAAGTACATTCTTCATAAATGCTGATCCATTTTCTGTTAGCAATTGAGGATTTTATTTTAGAAGGGTCACACCCCTACACACTGTGCCTGATTTACAGAGTATGCTATATCCATCCATATCCATCTCACTGCCTGATGTTTGGAAGCTTTCAGGAGGCCTGCTGCTGGAATAGGTTTCATGTTTTGCTCTCCCAGAAGTGGCTGCTGAGTTGAGCAGTGGGCTGTATTTCTCCAGGAACTGAAACAGTGGCCTGATGTAAACCATGTGTTTTGGAGCCCAGGCTGTGCACACTAGTGTGGGTGGCAACAAGGAGCCCCAGGGCCAAAGCTGTGGAGCCAGGAGAGCTTGAAAACCACCTTCTCAGTTTTTCTGGACTCTCAAGGGTTTCTGTCCTCTCATTGGACCTAAAGGAGCAATGACCTGATGCCTCTACCTCTGGAGCAGGTGTAGGTTTCAAAAAAAGTTGGAGACAAAGTGTGCTACCAAGGCTTCAGCTGGGGACTATGAAAGTTTAAACTGAGAGCAATGAAGAGCTTTGAATGCAGTCTTGAATCAATAATATCCCCCACCACATACATTTGAGTTCTTTAGGTGCTCATGAGACTAGTGTCAGTCTCCAAGTGACAACTGTGAGTGAAAAATGCATGCTGTAGTGGCACAACTATGTAAAATACAACAAGGGGGGTGTTTTTAAGGCATAGCTGTCCACAGCATCTCTTGAGAAGAATGTGGAAAGAGAAAGATGGAAAATGCAAGTTTTAAAATTATAACAGTGCTGTTCTGGGAGCTGTATGGCTCAGAATGGATGGCTTTTGCTGTTGCAGCTCTGGGCCCAGTTGAAGGAACTGTTTCCATAAATTTTGTTGCTTGGCTAATACATGCAGCAAAGCACAGCTTACTGAGTCTCAGTTCTCCCTTGTCAAGTGTCATGATTTTACCTCCTTGTCATGCTGGCTGGAGACACTATCCATGTCTTTGTACTTGTCATTTCAGAGGAAACCACAGGGGGCCTTAATCCATCCCAGCATTTCTCTACGTTGTTGAAAACCTACGTTGTTGGTTTTCTCTGGAAGTCTTGACTGACAAACGCTTGCCCAGGTATATGCTATGGAGGGTTTCCTTTCCATCACCTGCCATGCCTGTTCCAGCCAACCAGTCACACCAGCAGGGTTAGAAGGCAGCTCTGTCCTCATGGTGATGGACAAGAGGAAGGTGTCCTGCCAGGGAATGTGCACAACCACATACCTGTTGTCTGTATGTCACCTATGGTTGCAGTGACTGTGCACCTCATTTGTTTTGATGCTGGAGCTCTTTGTAGTGCCCATACCTGCCTGGTGAGCAACATGGTCACCAATGATGTCTTGCAGTTTAAAGGTTTTGGCTGTATAAATACGCTAGCAGATGTAGATGAGCAACATCAAGATTAGGGCAAGATACTAAGGGTGCACTCAGGGGGAAGAGACAGACAATTATAGCCCAACAAGTTAATGGAAAGGAGTCCCCCAGCTCAGCCTGTGGGTGAAGCCAGAAATGGTGAGGGCAACCCTGTATCTTTGGCAGCTGGCTTCACCTGCTATGTCCCTGCAAGGAACCCCCAGAGCTGTTGTCACCCCAGTACCGCCTTTTCTCCAACTCAGTGAACAGGCAGGTGTTGGACAACACCCTGGATGGGCACTTGCCGACCAGGGCCGTGGCTGCAATGTGCTCTGACAGCCTTTGTGAGGTTTCTGGGGACCTTTGCACAGTGGTTTGATCACTGGAGAAGCCCAGATGTGAGGCATCCAAAGCCAGTGGGTGTGAGAGACAGACATAGCCCAGCCTCAGTGGGCTCCCTTCAAAGGTCACTGATGCAGAAGGAAGCCTGTGCATTGATGTCAATGGGAGAACGTGAAGCCTTCAATAGCTCACTGTTGGTTTTTCCTAAGTCGTAATACACATGTTAATCGTGCAGAATTACATTCCTGAGTTCGAAAAATGCCCTGGCCCACTGTGGTTAGCATTCAGAGGGCTCTTCAAAGGGAGCAATGGAAACTTCTGTTGACGCTGTCAATTTAAAGAATGTCCTCCGGATGCCAGGTAACTCCTCTACAGATGTATAATGAATTGCTTTCCTTAAGTCAGACATTACCATTGGATACTGGTCCTCTGCCCAAAACTCCTGACCGGAGCCCAGTGAATTATGGCACAGATTCCATTGTGCTTTGCAGGAACTAAAGCGTTCCAGTCCCTGCTTTCTGCGCCAAGCAGAAGTGTGTGGAAATGTGCTAAACGATTTTTTTTTTTTTTTTCCTGCAAGAAACAAAGGATTTTTATGTCGCTTGCTTCTACTGCTTTAACTGATTAGCTTATTTCCAGGAGGAGATATGATCTTGAGTGTATAAATTAGTGGCATTACAAGAGTTGATCAGCCCACACAGTGGGCTGATTAACAGTGCATTTGAAAATGCTAGGGGACCTACCGACCCGGTAAGCCTCAGGGTGGATTTGTTTTTCCATTTCAGTCCTACTTTCTCTGGTCATAGACTTTTACACGTGTTAACTGCTGCAGTACTCTGATGATCCCCACTAGATCTTGTGTTCTGCTCTGTGCCAGGGCAGGTCTGGGGGAAATCACTGAGCCCAAAGTCTTGTGCATTTAGAGCAGTCAGCACATTGCAGTTTGGAGGGCCACATCAGCACTGTTTGAGCTGGCTCACCCACTACAGGAAATATCTTTGCAGAGTGAACTCTTCTTGGGATGGCCCCAATCCAGCCCTCATTGAAGCTGGTGGAATTGCTCACATTTTCTTAACTGAGCTTGAGTCAAACCATCAGCTTAAAAAAAAATAAATCCAGTAACACCTAGCCAGAGTGACACGGGACATTCATTTTTGGGTGGAAAACAACTATCTTCCTGTGATATTGTTTTTGTCCTATTTCTTCCTTTCTTTTCTGTTGATGTGGCTTGGGGATAGCTGTATGGTGACAGCTAACAGTCAGAGTATGTGAAGGTGAGGAGGAGAGCAGCCACCTCTGTGTGGGTTGCTGGATGAGAAACGTGAGTTGTTTTCTTTCCCCTGTGCTTTGCAGTTATGGTAAAATGACATTTTTCTTTTCCTGTTCATGAATAATCAACAAAGGTTGAAAGCCTTAAGTTGAACAAAGGACTACAGAGCTTAGATGCCTGGCTTTGCCGGTAAAGCTCTGCTTTCATCATGTCAAATACACTGTGTTTCATAATCTATTTCAAAGCGGGTGAAAAAATAAAATGGTGTACCTGCATTGCCCCAACCCTTAAAGCCAATATACAAAGTGATTTACCTGTGGAAGATGGTAAAGCACTGTGTGGAAAACAACACCTGTTGGGTGCATGAAGAAGAAAGAAGTGATCATGTTGCAAAGTATTTTTGAAAACAATAAACTTTTTCCTGGTGGAGATCTGGCCATGATACAACCAGTACATGAACACTGCCACATGAGCGTGGGGCTTTAATCTCTTGACTTCCCTGGTGCTTTCTGCAGGGCTGGCATTCCTCAGTATTTCTGCACCCCGGGCAGAATTCCGTCTTGGTTTCACAAGCTGCCCAAAAAGGGCACCTGGAGAGTTGCCTTAGGATGTGTTTGCCGTGTGTGTCCTGAACTTGAGTGTCACCATCAAGCAGTTGCATTTAGGAGTGGCCAATGCAATAGGTGTTATGAGTGTGAATGTTTTACAAAGAGTCTTTCCTCACAAATGGAATTAAATTTAGAATTGCCAGCTAAAGAATTAATATATAGTGCCTCTTCGTTTTTTGTTCATTAATTAACTATCATTTTTTGCTACAAGTACAACTGACTTGTTCATGGAGGTAGGGCTTGAATGCTTATGGAAGTGCACAGTATACAGAATGCTGTTTCCCAAAGAAATAGCTCAGAGTTCTAGGAACTGCATCTGGCTGAGGTACTTTTCTAGTCCTGGGGGTGGTTTTGAGTGGAAAAGTGCAAGGTGTCTTAAAGTCAGGTCTGAAATTGGATTGCAAATTGTCAGTGGTGCAAAGTTCTTACCTCAGAGGACAATTGGCTGAGCTTAGGGAGCAGTTAAGGACTTCTTAAGAGAGGAGTTTACTTTTTGAGAAGGATGAATGAACTGAGCAGTTCAGTACTTTTTCTTTAACCTTTCTGTTAACTGTTTTGTCTGGTAAAGCAGCAGTAGTCTCAAGTACAGGGTTCAGAATCAGTAAGTTACATTTGATGCCTAGGACTTAATTTAAAATAATAAAATAAAAACCCAAACACCACCTTTCCCCTAAGAAAATGCACCAGTTTGCTCTTGCAGTGCAGATTCTGATGATTTTTGGTCAAGTTGCCCATTACAGGATTTAATTTACCAGCTACAATTTTTTGCCTTGTCTGATGACTTTGTTATCTCCTAGCAGCTACAATTTTGGCCTCCAAGCTGTTACTTTGGTCATGGCTGGGTCACTGTGCTCACTCTCCCAGACTTGTGCCTGAAATGAAAAGAGAGACTGGTAGTTGTTTATAAACTATATGGATGTTGCCTACTGGATGTGCCAAGGTATGTGTCATCTCTGCAGCAGGATGCATTTTACAAGTCCAGTTTTCTAGTCCTGAAGTTACAGAGCACAAAGAGTAGAAAAGTTTTTGTTGACTATAGAAGGCAAAAGGAAAAATTTGTACCTAGACTTGTGGTAAATTCAAGTACCTGATTTTTTGTGACCTCAAATTTCAACTGCTGTTTTTGCTTTTAACTTAATAGGTTTGAGTTGTTTGGTATGTTGTCCCCTGCAGTTATCAATTGATTGCTAGGGGTCAGTACTTCCCTTTTCTTCTGGAACTATTTTGTGTTTTCCTTTGCTAGATAATTGATGAGACCCCCTGAAGAATCTGTATGATTTGGCAAGTGCAATCTGCCTCTTTGTGTGCTTGTGAGGATGTTTTACCCTCAGCTTAAACCTTATGCTTTGGGCTTACATAATTTGTAAAATGCTTTCCTACAGTACTGAAACACAGAGAAATTTTGGCAATACTAGTGGATATTTCATCTGTGAAAAGTCAATACCAAGGCTTTAATCAGCCCTGAATTTTTGGGGCCAAGATACTGTACACAGATTCCTGTAGTTCCAAGTAACATTGGATTTCTAGACTGAAGAGAGTACAAGGGAGTGACTCTTTCTCATTTTCCAGAATATAGAAAAACATTTTATTGTAATGTAATTGCAGGTAGTTCTTTAGATGAGCTCTGAAGATGATTACCAGTTGATTTAGCTTGACCAGAGTGGAAGTCCAGAAAGCTGTTAAATTCAGTTTTGTAAAAAAAAAAAAATCCTTTGAGAGGTTTACAGGGGTAAATAATGGACAGATGAGGAAGACTCAAACGTAAGTTCAGTCAAGTACTTGGTAGATAATTCTCTTATGACTGTTTGAGACTACTGTTCTTGGGGAGTTCAGTATCCCCACAGGAAGGGGCTACATTGGGAGCTGAATTACTTAAATGATGCATGGGATTTATCACTTCCTCTTCTCATCCATTCTCTGTTGAGTGTAGCTTATTTAGGACAGTTCTAAATTTTTTTGTTGAGATTTCTGAGGGATTATTTTGAACATGAATGAGCCTGGCGAGGAGGACAAAACTCTGGTCTTTAGGATACAATAAGTTTTTCTTGTTGCTCACTGTCTACAGTCCCAGGGTTATCCTCCTTGTGGAAATTCAGATTTTTTTCTCCCAGAGCAAAGATGAGAGCAGGAGATCAGGCGAAGAGGTTGCTGAGGTGCAGGGGCTGTGGCTGCAGAAGACAGTGACTCTGTTGGGGACTTAAGGAGTGTGAAATGTCCTTCTGACTGGGAAGTGCCAATCCTTTGGCATGGCTAAACCTGGTGGGACAGCAACTTGGTAGGTACTTCTGTGGGGAGGTGTGAATCCAGCTTCGTCTTCCCCTGTGTGGCTGAGGTCAGGGCCTTCAGCCTTATCCTAGACCAGACTGGTGGCTCCTGGGCTGTGTTAAGCTCCTGCTGCTGCTCTTAATTTTTAATGAGAAGTCCCTTTCTGGTAAAGCTTGGCACAGACTTCACAGAAAAACTGTTTTTGATGGATCAGCAGTTATCAGCAATGCCATTTCAATGCCATTTTAACAATTGCTGATAACTCCATCTTGGGTGCCTTCAGACTCCTGCTGATCAAACTGTGACTAGGAATGATAAATAGAAACTGAACTAACTAGTGAAATGGGAACAGTGGGTAGTAGAGTGTGGTACTACCATGAGGAAAGTAATTGAAGCCTTGGAAAGCCCTGGTTTTAAAATCTCAGCTGATCCTCTGCATTCAGCCTTAGGGTCGATACAATTCTCTTTGCATAAAACCACATTTGTTTTAGACTGAATACTTTCCATATGGCTCTCTGGCTGGGCTGGTTCCTTTTGTATCCTTCATCCCTTGCAACTCTCTATTTTAATTGCAGATGAAAGCTGCAGCTCTGACTGGGGAAGCACAGCTGTTGGGCTGCAGAGTTTTTCCCCAACATCTCAGGGCTGCTGAGAGAAAACCAGCACAGTGTGCTTCCACTGCAGCCTGGAAAACTTCAGGCACCTGGGAGAGTGTTCCTGGTTGAGGGGAGATGTTGCTCCCCTCAGCCAGGGATGGGATGCTCAGGAGAAACGTTGAGATCTGGGAGTGTGATGGCTACCAATGTGGCACGAGCTCCAATGAGAGCCTAAGTAGAGTGTGTCTGGCCCAGTCTGACACACAGGAGGGCAGGGAAACATCTCTCAGCAGCCAGCTGCTCCTTGATGGGAGGCTGCAAGAAAGTCACTTCTTGGTGGGACATGGCACGTCTTCTGGGTGGCAATGTAGCGCTTTAATGGTGGGCAGCAGCTGCAGGTGCTTGTTCGGAAGGTTTGGGTTGGACATGAGGAAAATATATGAGAAATAGCACGGCCAGCAGGACCAGGAAAGGGATCATACTCCTGTACTTGGACTGGCTATACTCAACTACTCTAAGTTCTGTGTCCAGTTTTGGGCCCCTCACCACAAGGAAGACATTGAGGTACTGGAGGAAGACCAGAGAAGGGCAACAAGATTGGGAACGATCTGGAGCACAGGTCTTATAAAGGAATGTTGTGGGATCTGGAGTTGTTCAGCCTGGAGAAAAGGTCTCCAGGGAGACCTTGTTAATCTCTACAACTGCTTGAAAGGAGGTTGTAGCATGGTAGAAGTCAGTCTCTTCTCCCAAGTTGCAAGTGACAGAACAAGAGGAAATGGTCTCAAGTTGTCCAAGAAGAGGTTTAGATTGGATACTAGGAAATTTTTTTTCACTGAAAGAACTGTTAAGCCTTGCATCAGCGTCACTTCTTAAAAGAACACTGCCAACTTGTCAGCAAATGTTAAAAAATACCTAACTTGCATGAATCACCTTTTACAGTGCTCGAGGGATCATATAATGGGAATCTGGGAAGTCAGGAGTTGAGGCATGTACAGAACAGACATTTTAGATATGACTCTGTTGGGGAGCAGAACCATTAGAGATGGGTGTAGGAGAAAAGAACCTGCTTTTAACAGTAAAACTGTTAAACAGTAAAAGCAGTAAAACAGTAAAACTGTTCTGTGCTTCACTTTACATTTATTCCCAAAAAAATAATGTACTGGTGTGCTTGAACTAGGGAAAGGGGGTTGAAAAAAGAGGAAAAGGAAAAGATTTAAACAGGAAAGCTACTAGACATCCCCAGTTTCTGTCAGGAGTCCTTGTATTACGATATGTTTTCACTTTCAAGGTCTTGCACCAACCTGTCTGAAGGGCCTGGGAAAAGACACTGTTGAGTATTGTACATCCCGCTTGGAAAGCTTGCTGTTACTCCAATTTGGTTTTACAGAAAGAAAGTAAAAAGCTGTAAAATGATGCCCTTTATTCTGATCTTGATAGATGTGCTTGCAACAGACATATGTAGACTGCTGTACGTGTCATGTGCTTGATAGTAACTGTCCTGGGGTTTGTGTGTGTGTTTGCTTATTTTGTGAAGAGAAAGACATGCCAAGCAGACCTCTGAGAGTGCGAGCCCAGTCTCCAGATGGCAAGTTACCTTTTCGGTGGAAACCACCTTATGGAGCAGGCTTCAGAGGCCCACACAGCAGATCTCAAGGTTATCCCCGTGGATATGGAGAGAGCAACCGAAGGATGAGTTATGCTCCAATGCCACAAGAGCGACAAAACCAGGAAGCAAGAAAACTAGGTGAGTCTAGCACACTTCTGTAGTCCCCTGTGGCTGGTAAGTGAGCACGCATCACATGCTGTCCTAGCTACCAAAAACCCTTCTTCGTATAAATGAAAATACTTGTTATAATTGTGTTCTGTATCTTAGCAGAAGGAGGGTATTACGTAGAGAATAGGGTAAAAATTGTAGGAGAGTTTAATGCTGTGTTAAAGAGACACCATGTGCAAGTTTGTTGTATTAACAGCAGAGGAAAAGGGTGGAGAGAAGAGGCATAGCTCAGATTCTTCTTGCTTGTGGTGGGACTCCTCTGAAGTTCATTCTTTCTTTTAAATGAAAAAGGTTACAGGAAACCTTTTTTTTCCCCCTGCATGCACAGCCTCTGAATCGGTTCATGTGGTTTCACTGTCATCACGGAGCTCACAAGGACAGAGCCAACCTGTCTATAGGTCACCTTTAACTAAAAGAAAAGTCATAGGTATGTTTCTTTCACATCTACTGTCAATGAGTGGAGACAATTGGATGCAAAGAGATAGCTTTGTGATTTTTGCACTGGAAGTCTTTTGGTGCTGGAGCTTCTAGGTTTTTCTCTGTGTTGTAAAGCACTTGATTGATGTCTCTACTTCTTCAATTCAAGCAGGGTTTATAAAACAATACAACTTTGTAACATGGTTGGTTGAGTTTTTGAGGTCTTGTTAGTTTTTGGTTTTTTTTCTTTAATCTCCTCCTCTCTATCTGCTGACAAATATTACACATTGCAGTGACTGCATGAGAAAACTTGGTTAAATCAAAGCCAGGACCCCCAAAATGATATGCCTTCTTTTTCTCAGATCTATAACCCCTTTTCTGAAGGGTTGATTACCAGAAGTGTCAACCTGGTCAGCAAAAGTTTTCACTTTCTTTGGAAAGAAGTTATTACATGCTGCTGACAACAGTTAAAAAGGACGAGTGAGATTCTGAGTCATTTCCATGCCAGTGAGCTTTTTCACCCCTTCACACTGAGATGTGAATGGCATGGGAATGGCAAAGTGTTTAGGAGATTTTGATGGTGATGAACGCTTATGCCAGAACTGATATTGTGGTTGAACTGTACTGAAATCTCATCTCACACCTTTTTTGGAGAGGTGATGTTCACCCATTTCTCATGCTCTCTTTCTTCAGGTGCTTCCATTACAAAACTTTGTAAATAGGTCCCCTAAGCTACTTGTGGTTAGTGGATAGGTCCTCTTGGCCATTTTTGCATAGTAGCTTTTTGGCTTGGAAAACTTGGAACTGTCTGAAACCCCTCTGTGTTAAAAACCTGTTTGGAAGAGGGGAAATGTGCCTCCCTGCTGCCTGCCATCTATGCAGGCAGTGCTGGGTTTTGGGCTAATGTACCACTTGCTGAAGAGAAGGGCAATCTCACACTGAATTCAGGCATAGATGAGTAAGATCCCTAGAGAATGAGATCATTCTCCAGAGTTTATTGGCTCCTTTCCTTTCATGAGACATCGATATTTTTTCCAATGTTACTTGTCTATAAAACTCTGTCTGGAAGGTCGTGCCTTGTACATTCTGTACCTCTGGGAGACTTGGAAATAGTTACTATTACACTAGTAAGGAAAAGTAATAAATCTTTCATTGGCCAGTAGATAGACTAGATTAAAACTAAAACTAAAAGTGATGGACAGATAGAAAAGGGAATCTCATCAAAATTAAAAACTTTAAAATATCAAATTAGTTTCACTTGATTTTAAAATTTTGTGAATTATTTGCAAAAAGTACTCTGATATGTCAAAACAGCCCACTTCAATGTGTTTTTTTTTTCTTGCATACCATAAAAAAATTAAAGCTGAATTCAAAAAACCTGTTTGAAGCACTCAAAGATATAAAATATACAGTAATTCTTCCTTGGGAAAAATTTTTTGAAGAAGGTTTTATTGCCCTTCAAAATGAAACTTGAATTTTCTTTAAGACAAAATTTCTGCTCTCCTCTAGTAGTACCTCTAGCAGTATATTTGCCAGAGATGGTGAATATCAGTATATTAATAAAACATTTGCTGTGAGTAACAGTTTGGGGAAAAATAGAATATTGAAAGACCACAGAATGTTTTAGTACTGTGGTCTTGCAGGCGCACAGCTGACAAAAGAAATTACCTTTCCATGAAATACCATCAGTAATCAATACAATTAGTTTTCCACTCCCATCTGTATTTCTAAATAAACCATCTGTGTGAGTATTATAGTGTCAGTTGAAGACATTTGCTGTTTTTTATGAGAACTCCAATGTTGTTAATGATATGGTGTTCTGTTTTGCCATTCCAGAGGAGGAAGAGGTGGAGGTGGCACAAGACATAACTGTTCGAGTTATGTCCTCTCAGTCTGTGCTTGTTACTTGGACAGACCCACTGTATGAAAAGCGGAAGGTTGCAGCAAATAGGTACTTAGCCCTGGGGTTTTTAAATGGGCGCTGAAAGGGAACTGCTGCCAATGCTCTCCTGAATGCTTTTGCATTTATTTAATTGCTGTTGGTTATCAGAATAATTTAGCTTGCCTCCTAGTGCCCTGCTGGCTAGCATTTAGACATCTCTGTGAGTGTTGTACTACAGAGGTGTGGGCTGAGTCTGAAGGGTTTTTAGCCTGCTAGAAGTGGCTTATTTCTTCCCAAGGGAAGATTCCTCGGGGGAAACTTTCTCAAAACAATCTAGGCAAAACAACCTTTCTTTTCTCAAAACAAATCTGTACAGCTGTGTACTTGTGTTTCTCTAGTTTCACCAATGAGACTAGAGAGGTGTTGTTCCTATTCACCAGTCATGTTAAGTCTGAATTGGAACACCTTATATAAATACTAAGAATTAGACAATAAAGCCTTCTTTTGCTATTTGCCTTCTGAAATATTTGGAGTCTCTTGTGTCCAATGATGACACAGGGTTTGCATCCCTTCTGAAACATTGCTATCACCAGTATGGGTATTTGGCTGTTCCAGTGTTGGTATAGCACCACAGTCAGCAAATCCCTAAAGATGCAGGGGAAAGAAGGAATGGGGGACAAGGCACAGCCCCATAGGGGTGAGGTGTTGAGTTGAGTTGTCAAAACACACTGCAGCTTTGAGATTACCATATTGTGGGTGGAGGAAGCATCACTGCAGTGGGAAAGACACCCATCATTGTACCCTGCATCCTCTGACCCTCCAAAAGCCCCGTGCAGCTGGGGCTGAGCAGGCTGGGGCTCCTGTGAGTGAGAGCTTGGCTTGTGGCAGCATGCTGCAGCAGTTGGAGACCAAAACAAACAAGGAAATGGGCTGGAAACTGCCAAAGATCTGAAAGCACTGGATTGTGTTGCTCAGCCTGGGAACACTGAAGAGCTGTGCAAACTGGTGCTGAAATACCCTGAGAGGCGCAGCAGGAAAACTAGTAAATTTCAATGTTCTCTGTTTCTTTGTGGCAGCAGTTATCAAGGCAGACAGGTGGGAACTGAGCCACTGGTACTGCTCTGGGAGCAAGGGCTTGCCTGCAATCCAGCCATGTTCATGGCTGTGGAGCAGTGAGATGGTGGTGTGGAAACCCCTAGGATGCCTGGCTCAGTTGAGGAAATCCTTCAGCTTTCCCCCAGGGAAAAGGGTGTTTTGAGTAAGAGTCTTGAAAGAGTGGTCCATCCACTCTTTGAGGTGAGAGCAACCATAAGAAATACTCTGGGTTTTGTTGTTGGTACTTTGTTGTTTGCACTTTGGTAGGTTCCTCCCTAAGCCCCAGCAGTCTACTTTGAGGGCAAAGCATCCCTGTCCCACTCTGGTTCTGCTAATGCTAGGCTTCCACGTGCAAACTTTTATTTTCCTGTGTTTCTGATGCCAGGCAGTACAATGTTCGCTATCGGGAAAAGGGGGAATCGGCAAGATGGGATTACAAGCAGGTGCCCAACCGGCGGGCACTGGTGGAGAACCTCATGCCAGACACTATGTATGAGTTTGCCATCCAGATCTTGGAGGGAGAAAAGGAAGGCAAATGGAGCGTGTCTGTTTACCAGCGGACCCCTGAGGCAGGTACGCACTCAAATGGTCCTTGGGGTAACACAAGTCATAGGGTTTGAGCTTTGGAATGGGGCTGACTTGAGGGAAAGCCAGAACAAGCCAAGTGATTGCTTGGGGCAGCAGAGGGTTGAGATATGGGAAAGGCCTCAGTGCTCCTGCCTCCATCCCTGCAGTAGTGGAGCACACCAGGGGAGCAGACCCAGCTGCTCTTGTGGTGCAAGGAGAACAAGGGAGGAAGCTTAGGTATTTTTGTAGGATGCTCAGCACCCTGGATCCCCGCAGCTCAATGTGCCCCTTCCTATGAGAAGAGCAACATAGCTTCCATTCCTCTCTGTGGACAGCAAATTTAAATCCTCCCTCCTCCATGGAGAAGTTGCCAAGCCCCTTTGGTACAGGGAAGTGGTCCATAACAACCAAATTACCATGTCATTCCAGCTAAGGCACACTAGCAGTCTTGTGCAGACCTCCTGTTCCTAAAAATATGGAATAAAATTTCACTATGGCAGTCTGAGAGAGAGATGTGACAGAGACGAGCATGGGCCTGAGCTCTGTGTACTCTTCACATTTATCTTTGAAGTAGCTGTACAGGAATCTCTGCTATGGAGCAAAAGGTGTATGCTATGTTGATTCTTACTTGCCTCTTCTGCTTATGGCTGTTTCCCAGCTCCTGCCAGTGCACCTGAAAATTTGGATGTTTGGCCATTAAAGGGGAAACCAACCTCTGTAGCAGCATCCTGGGATGCTCTTCCAGAGAGTGAAGGAAAAGTCAAAGGTGAGTCTTCACGGTTGGTTTCTAACTCCCTCAAGAAGCTGGTGTTCTCAAAGGCAGACTGCTGCCCTGCAGCAAGCTGGAACCTTGGCTGTGCCAGGATTCTTTCACTTGGTTAAACCCATGAAAGATTTTCATGTTTCCAGCCCAGTGTTTCCAAAGTGCCACTGAGAAGCCACCATCACTGTCTGCCTGGGATGTCACAGAGGTTCCTGGGGTATCATGCATTCACATTTTACCTCTTCTTCTATTAATAGGCAGGTCAAAATGAGGCTCAAGAAGGAAGTTTCCAGAAAGATTTTTAAGAATTAGTTGAAGAGGAAAACATTGGGTAGTTGCCAAGAAAGTGAGTGGGTTTATGTTGTGTTTTATTTCTAGTTTGTCATGGAAGGAAATCCTCAGATTAAGAAGCAAACACAAATCTGATTTCAGCAGATATCATGCATAAATCTTGTGTACTATAGTGTTACTGTACACAGTCATAAAGACAATTTGCCAGTTGGCTAAGTTTTTGCATAGAATTAAAGAAAAATAAAAAGTTCTTTCTGAGTTTTTTTCCCTGTTTCTCTCTGAAAATGAGGCTGATTTTTTAGCCTCCTGTTCTTCAGTGGTTAAAAGGATTGTGTTCTCAAATTACACAAGTTTTTGGAGGTCCCTTATCAACACTACAGCATCTCAGGATTTGAAAAATCATTGGCCTGGAGGGAGGTACAGCGTGTCTGCAAGACCTACTTTATGTGTTCTTCAGGGCAGTGGTGGAATTCCTTCCTTTTTTGAAGTCAGTAGAAGTCTGGCCAATTGCTTCAAAGGAGCTGCAGTTGTGTCCAAGAATCATTATTTCTGTAAGAAGGGTCATGCAGGGACATTATCTTATGTTTCAAGTCTGCTCCTATTTTTTATCAATCTGTATCCCTTTGTGCAGTTTTGTCTGCATTGTTATTATTAGATGATTCATCCAAGGCAATAATTTTAAAGATACCTAATATTCAAGGACGGAATGCTTATACACATCTAATGTATCGTTGTTTGAGTATGAAGTGTTACAGGAGAGGTCTTATTTTTAAACTAAATAAATGACAAGATATTTTTACTGGCTAACTAAAATCACTGAATTAGCATTTCACAGTCATTTTGATAGCATGTGGTAATCAGGAATTTTTGTCTTTTGATCCTTTTGTTTTTCAACCCTGTCCTTTTATCTATTTATACCACATATTAAAATAACGAGAAAAAATGTTCTCCAGTAGCCCTTTGAGTTATCAGAAGCTACACGAGTGTCTCTGCCATGAAAGCAACTCCTGTGTAAAAAAAAGGAAAAGAATAAAGATTCAAAGAAAAAAGATTCATGCCTTCTAATACCTTGATTTGTTTTTCTGTGGAACATTAAATGTATTTGCATGTAAAATATTGATAATTTTTCCTTGATTTTGATGAGCTGTGCATGGCTTATTTCTTAACACAATGAATATGGGCTCAATTTCAGAAAAAAAAAAAAAAAGGTGCCATTATGTTCTAGAGTTTCCTCATTGGGACAGTGTGACTCCTCACATATTATTGTGGATTTTGTGTAGAGAGAGAAACCTGGCAGCCCATGAAATTTATTATCAAAACTCTGGTTTTGTCTGATATCTATGCTTCTTACAGAGGATTTGAAAAGAAAACATAGCTTGCTCGTGTCTGAGATCTCACCTGCACTCCTTGGGAGTATAACAGGAAGATTCCTCTTCATGCCCAGAATTGTTCTTTATAGGAGTGAAATTTCTCTCAATACAGAAGGCTAAGACAGAGCACAGGAATCACAGTAATTCAAAACTCAAAGGTCTGAGCAGGGTGAGCTTCAAAGTGGCAACCAGACCTTGCTTTGCTCTCTCTGCTGTGGTGTTTGGCCCTAGCTCTGGTTAAGCACAGTGTGTCATGTATTGATTTTGTTGGACAGGTATGATGTTGCTACCATTTGGCAAATATGCAGTGCTGATATTTTCTGGTGGAAGTATCTCTTCTGAATAAGAACAGATATTCAACTTAACCTACATATATCTGTGTATCTCTCATGTCTTTATACTCCAGCTGCTGACTCGGCGTGCATTGCTAGTGTATTAATTTTAGTAATGCACGTTCTAATTCATCCTACCCATACAGTCTGTCCGCTGGAAACAGGACTGTTTTCAGTTTCCTCCTTCCAACCGTCTGCCAAATCATTTCAGAATACATTCTTTCATACGCCCCGGCTCTCAAGCCATTTGGAGCAAAGTCCATCACCTACTCTGGAGCTACAACATCAGCCATAATAGATGGTCTGCAGGCCGGGGAGCGCTATATTTTCAAAATTCGTGCAGCAAACAGGAGGGGACCAGGTCCTCAGTCAAAAGCCTTCAGTGTCGTCATACCAGCAGGTGAGCACCAAGCTATGAACCAATGCTGTAGTTCACCCACTCTTGCTTCTCCCTCAGTTGTGTTAATTCTTACTGACTCAGCTCCTCTGCACTGTCTGACCTGTGGGATTTGACTTCCTTAATATTGTTTCTTCTTGCTCTTTTCATCGTTACATTTTCCAAATAAGTATTTGCCACTCTTCAGCGTGTAAAAGGACATCTTTATGGACATTTTAGCCTCTTAAATAAATGCATGCCATAATCTATGACAATGTTATGTGCTCTTGTTATCCAAAGGCCAAAGAATGCAATGCTCTGGATCTTTGGATGCTCTGTTCCTGACAGTTCCTGCTGTTGACAGTCACTTAGTGTCTTACTCACGTGCTACTTCTAATGTTTGGTTCTTGCCAAAAAGTTGCTGTTGTAGGGGCAGAATATTTGCTGGGTTAGCTAAAAAGGTGAGCTACAGCCTTACGTGGGCTAATGCAGCACCATGCCATCAACATGACTAAATTCTGTGAAGATTTGGTTCCCCTGACAGGGTGTTGCAATCCCTGATTTTAGATATTTGATTTTAATTGGTCTGTGTTTTACCCAAGCTACAGTAATTCCAAATAGGTACCTTCCTACTACCCAAGACCTAGTTTGGCTGGACTTCACAGCCTGGTTAATACAGAAATAATTATTGTCTCATATTCTTTAAGTTGTTTTGTTCTTGCTACCTGAGTGGTTTCTGCTTTTGGTCAGTTTTTGTGAATCTTTTATTGTTGTGAATAAACACTTCTCTTTTTGCCCCTAGCTGCTCATGAGGATTCAGTTGCTCAGCAAAAGACAAACATTCAAGATAATTCAGAGGCTAAAAAGACTGGGAATGCTGGCTCATCTCCTTCTCAAAGTTCTTCTGTTTCTTCCAAAGCCCAGCTGTCGCCTTCTTCTAAGCAGTTGTCTGTTCATTCACCTGGTGTTAGTGATAAAAAGAGTCTTCTTTCTGAATATAAGAACAAAATCTTGACTCGGGGTGTCCTAAGTAAATCTCAGTTACCTTCTAGAAAGGCAGGAGAGCTGGAACCTGACCTCCAGTCCACTGAGGTGACAGATAGTCACGATTCTTCCCAGGAAGCTACAGTGTCACCGCCGAAAGCCCAGGACCAGAGGAGGAATGTTAGACCCTTGTCCCCTAGTCGGCCAGTCCACCCTGTCCTTGCCTCAGGGAGGATGCCTGTTCAAACCCACACGTCTGAGGCGTCAAGCCAGACGAGCACAGAGAAACGTGAGCCACCAGCACTGTTACCGTCATCAGCACAACATTCTTCTGCCTCGTCTGTTCCCAGATACACAGATAATGAAACAAAGCAATTGAGGCAAAGCAGCAACAATGTGCCTTCTAAGACCTCTTCCCATACTTTGCCTACCAAAAATAACGGTCTTGCGAGTCATGTGGAAGGGAAGCCTGACCCCATGCTGGTGAAAGCATCTTCTAAGACTTCAGAGCCTGGTCGCCAGGCCTTGCCATCAAATCGGCAGTCTGCTCTCTCTCATGAGGGTGTCTTGGGCCAGCGCAGTAGATTTGGCTCTCTAGGTCATTCACATCAACCTGCTTCCAAATCAGCAGATTCCCATGCTCATGACAGCCATAATGAGTTTGACAGTGAAGAAGCAGAGGACAGAGCAGGACAGCCCAGTTCTAGGTCACAGCAAACAAGGCTATCCTCAGGCTCCAGTTCCCGCTCATGGAAGGATTCAAAATCAGCTGTGGCAGCAGTCTCATCAAGGTCTGCTGTTCCTGGTTACACTTCACCCCACTCTCGCCCCTCCACAAGTGCCAAATCCAAGGGAAAGGATGTTGATAAGAATTATAGGGAGGACTCACAAGATGAAAACCCCTTATTTTCTTCTTTGCCCTCTTCCAGGCAGTCTTCTTCAGCAATCTACTCCAAGAGAAGAAATCCTCAGGTTGATTCTGATTCTCACCCCAGAGAGACACATGGTGAAAAATCACCCCACTCTGACACAGAAGAACAACAAAGTCAAACAGCTGCTCCAGAAAAGCATTCTCTTTTGCAATCTTCTCTTTCCAAATACAAACCAGAAGAGCAGGGCAATAGAGAGGTAAAGGAAACACTTGCTCAATCAAAACCAAGCGAGTCTTTGCCTAGAAAGGCATTCTCTTCTCGTCTTCCAGTGGAGAAGATCTCCCACTCAGAGCCGCCACAGAGGGTACAAACCAGTCCTTCCATACTGCATTCAAGGGGCCGGCGCCTCCCATCTCAAGTCTCATCCCAAAGTAATGAGGAGTTGCAGGAAGATGATGATGAGGATGGAACAGAGGGCAGTGACAGAGCAAGCAGGCGCTCTGTGTTTCTTAAAGACGTGTCCTCTTCTAGGGGATTATCTGCATCTTTCTCTCAGGGAAGCTCAAGTTCATCTCAATCAAAGCAAGAGCAGCCAGGTTCTCAGGTACCTTCCTACAAACCAAAACATACTCAGCCAGACTCCAGTTCTGCCAGTGACAACCAGTATAATCAAAGATTGTCACCCACTTCGAGACAAGCTCGTCCTTCATCACCTACTCGCTCAGGAGTTGCTACAAGAACAGTGTCCCAAACAGAGAAAAAATATGGCCTGTTGCCCTCAAAAATGTCTAACACTGAACTTCCTCAAAAAGTTCCTTCCCTCTCTTCATCTAAATCTCATCAGTCAGTTTCTAATGAGGAGGATGATTATTACAGTGAATATGATCAGAAAGAAATGGAAGAGAAACCCACATCTTTGGCAGGAAAACGGTCCCCTTCTGTTTCTAGAGGTAACAAAAACTTGTATGAAGATACTGCTAGCAATAAAAGAAAATCTATGGATACTCTTCTACCTCACAAAGTAAGTTCTGAAGAAGAAGAGATGGAAAAACCTTCAATATTAAAAATGTCTTCTCCTGAATCACCAAGAAGCTCTGCCATAGCATCACAGATTACTCAGTCCTCTAACAAACATACCCCATCTAAACCAAACTTTGTCTGGCCACGTTCTTCTGCATCCACCACCATCTACACCATTTCTCCAGCAGTTTCTTCCACTTCATCTCCTCGCCAGCGACTGTTGAACTCCAGGCTAGGGAGCCCTTCTCAGCGGCAATTTGTTAGACCTCCTTATCGACCAGGTATCCTGCCTTTGTTGTACTAATGTCACTAACTGTGTTTTTCCTAAGATCAGCAGTTAGATGAAAAGTCCTCCAGCAGAATGCAGGCTCAATTAATTAGTATAATGTGTTGCTTTTTATTTTGGTGGCTACTGGGAAACCCAGTTCTTGAGGACATTGCCTGTTTGGTGTAATATGGTGCCCCTTTTTCCTGTAGTCTGATCTGCACAGGATCCCTTGAGCCACAGAGGGTGACAGGGTTAGGTGCTAAATTGGAAAAGTTCCTTATTGAGCAATGACTTCACCGAATTTGTACTCAGAATATGACAACCTCTCAGGTACTTAGCTCTTCATCATGGATTGCTAAAAGGCCTTTAGTAGGTTCCATAGTACCACCTTGCCCATGCCTAGACAGTGAGGTGTTTCCTCATGATGCCCTGGCATTCCATGTTTTCTTTGATGAATTTTTAGGCCACTTTCCTCTTTTTTCTAAGTGACAGCTCAGGGTTGCCCATGCCTGTTGAGGACTGTGCCCATCACAGCCAGGCCATCTAATACCTTTATAGCTTTGATTTACCCCAAAAGCTAGGGATTTGCTCTCTGACAGAATATCTGCCAATCTGGGTAGCAGAATAGAGGGTCTACTACGAATGTAACTTCCTCATGTAACCTATGGAAAATTCCTGACAGCCTCAGTGACTTTGCTAGGTAGAAATACCATTTCTCCCTCCTATGCATGGACCTCCAAAATAGTATTTAGTGCCCTTAGTATTTTAGTAAATACCTTCTGTATTATCTGTAGGTAGTAATGTTTTGTTCGAAGTGGCCTCACTGTTACACAATGAGGACTGTGCAGCTGGGCTGTTGCATCTGATATACTTTAGTCAGACTCAGTGTTGTGTAGAGGTTCACCAGCTTAAAGAGCTTTAAGATGGGAGTAGACCTTGAATAGTACCACAGGGAATGAGATGTATGGAATGAAAAAAATAACAGATTTCTGTATTGGAGTTCTTTAAGATTACTACTGGCAATGCAATTGTGAAGTTAGAGCCAACAATTGGTCAGTTAGATTTTTTTTCCAGTCTATATTTTTCCCATTATATTTTTCTGGAGGCAAGTCTCTCAGATAAGATGTAAAAGTTGCTGCCCTTTCAGAGCTGGGGGGCCTACAGCTCAGTGCTACTGCTTCTCCAGTTCTGTTCTGAGTGTGCTTCTGTTTAGTGGGTTTTCAGCTAGAGAAGGAGATTCTTTCCTTTTCCAGGTTAAAAAAAAAAGTTGTAGAGATAATTTCCATGCTCTCTCCTTTCAGTTTGTCACTACAGCTTTGTATAAGGATAGGATTGAGCAAGGGGTTGTATTTAGTAGTAGTTTGTTCCTCATCTCACTTCCGAAATGCTTACAAAAATCACAAACATTTTAATGATTGTAGTGCTATGAAGAAATGTTGCCCTCTTTTCTTTAAAAAAAAAGAGGGAAGAGAAAGACCAAATAAACATGATAGAGACAAACTATGAGTGTTTAACCTCTTCAGAAAAAATAATTTCAGATTCTTGTATGAGCTGCAAAAATCTGACAGTGTCACAACTGTTGCTCCAAGAAGAAATGGAGTGCCTGGTTTGTGGAGTGTGATGAAGCCTTTTTCTGTTCTCGTTTATATTCAGATCAGCCAGAAAATGCTTTTACTTGCAATTTAAAATATGGCTTGTAGGTTGCACAGCTTTCTTCTGAATAGTGTGTTTTCTTCCCTGTTTCAGGTTATAATGGCAGACCAAATCTTACAACAAAAAACGGAAATGGAAATGGAAAAGTAATCCCTGGTAATAATGGAAAACCAAGTGGACAGAAAGTAATCAATGGCCCTCAAGGAGCAAAGTGGGTAGGGTGACCTTCTCTCAAAATTCAAGATGTTTTGGGCCTTTTATTTTACTTGTATTTTCATTAAGAAAAGACAGGCAAGCAATGTCCTCAGTCAATGCAGCTATAAATTGAAGCTATACTTAGTGGTTTAGTTTCCACTGTCCCACTGAAATCTAATGACAAATTCTGGGTTTTCTTATTTTAACCTTTTTAATTTAAAGCCTGATGGGTTAAATTGTAAACCATAACATTATTCCTATAAAATTTAGACAAACATTTTTTCATCGAAGTCAGTGGGATTTGTGCTCCCCAGTGACTCAAGGACTCCTGACACAGCAGGCTCTTGGCTGCTGTGCAGTGTGAATGGAGACTGCCTGGGATAGCTGCTGTGAAAGGTGTGTTCAGCAATGCCCCTCCCAGACTTGCACTCCAGGTAGAAGCTCCTGAGCAAGACTTCTGAAATAAAAAGTGACTCTGTAACTGACATGATGCTTTAAATGCATAGGCTCTGCCATTCTTACAGATGTGTTTCCAGAGGTATATGCAGAAGAGCTCAGATGCCATTGATAGGAAAGCCCCACAAGCTGCATACATGCTCACACCTTGTCTTTTGAAATCCTTCACAATGAGTTTTTAAGCAAGGAAAGCAAGGGAAGGAACTGACACTTCCTGCATGTTTTCCCAAGTGCTGAGAAGTAGGAGTCTGTGATCAGCCTCCCTGGCATCAGCAGAGCTGCTTTCACATGGCATGATACATAAAGACTTTTTTTTAATGGCCACTTCAATCTTAACATTTTCAGTAAAGGAACATTAAAAGTGCATCAGGTGTGTCACATTCAAGGGAGGCATTTTGAAAAGCATGCCCAAAGTCCTTCAAATGGACTTCAGAAAGTGGGCTAGGAAGGTCCTTGGAATGCCATGGGGTATTTCTCTGTCTCTCAAGGGAAAAGCATTGCTGCAAGCAGGATGAACGCCTTGTAAAACAAGAGGCTTTATGCCAAATCTGGGGCCTGGAGGGCTTCAGAGGCTGATCTCATCATCTGCTGCCTTTCCTGCTGCAGTCTTTTCCCCAGCACCAGATGGAAGTCTTTCTCGCCAACCTGGAATTGTTGCTTTTGTCCCCTTCCCAGTTTCCTCACAGCACTTAACACCTTTTGCATTTTCGTGTTCTGTGGCTCAGTGTCTGTTACCTCAGGTTAAAACAGCATACAGTTCAGCTATTTTAGGATGAAATAGCAACAAGGACTGAATTTTAACTGCAGTTAGCTCTGGAACTCAATCCAAACTCTCAGACATATTTGCTTTATGAGACAGAGGCTTTTCTTCAGTGTCCTACACCAATTAAAGTCTTAGCTACTTTGTTTTCACTGGTGTTTCAATATAAAGTAAGTAGTCCAATATTTAATTTGCTTTTAGTTAGACATAATTCTAAATCTTCCCATCTTCAAAATGACTCAGCATCATGCTAAAATCAGTACTACAGGAATTCACCTTAGGGGTCGAGCAGCCCAAGAAAATCAAGGGTTTTGCTCATTTCCACATGACAACTACAGTAGGTGATATCAATATGGCTGTGCAGCTCTGGAGCCCAGTTCCTGGGAATCTGCTTTCTTCAGCAATGGTATTTCAGTGATTACTGTACACTTAGTTAGTTTTAAATGTTCAAATGTGTTGTAGCTATTCCTCAATGTCACACTTAGTGTCTGAATTACCCCAGGATTTCCGTTGCTGTGAAATTTCATTTCATCTCCTCTTGGGTTAGCTAAATGTGAATCCATCTATTGCTTTTAGATTGTAGATCTTGACCGAGGGCTAGTGTTAAATGCTGAAGGAAAATACCTCCAAGACTCCCAAGGCAACCCTCTCCGAGTGAAATTAGGAGGGGATGGACGTACAATTGTTGGTAAGTTACAGCTTCCTTCTTACAGAAAAATGCTCAGCAACTTTTGTACTCATAATATGAATCTTTGAGCTGTTGAATGCTTCCAGCATCCCCAGGTCCCATGCAAGCCATTTGGAGTTGCTTGTACCTCAAGTCTCCACCAAACTGTCAGCACATTGCAGGATTTGGGGAGGCGCTGAGTCACCCTGTGGGGCTCCAGAGTCCGAGGGAGCAAGAATCACTCCAGTCCATCTCCCTTGTATCAGCATTAGAAAGGACTGCAGAACTGAGCCAGAATAAGGATTGATGATTGTTTATGTCTTTGTATACATAGAAATAATTATTCCCAATTGCTAGGACTGTACCAGCCATATGGATGTTCTTATTTCATTTTTTTCTTCTAAAACTGACCACAAATAGTAAGAAACCCTGTTTGTGTTCTCTGAAAACACTGCTGTTTGCATGTCAGTCCATCTGTACAGATCTCTCAAATACAAGTTCAGTGCCTACTGTTAACCTTGCTACCATGAATATTTACAGTACCCAGAATTCGGAACACAAGTTTATCTGCAGTGACAGCATCTTGCCAGCTCATCCCAGTTTTTCCTTGCGCATATTTGACATTAAGGAGCAGAATATGGATCCATCATACATTTCATCAACAGTTATGAGAGGGACTTAGATGAAATGCTGTCATTGTCTGCACATTGTGATTCTAAAATGAAACCTCCATGGAGTGTTTATCAAACAGCTGAAAAATGTGAACACCACTGTGGTTTCTCCAAGGTTCTTCTGAACCATTTTCCAGTTTCCTTATCCATGGCTCTTTATTAAGTAACACCCTCCTTCTCTGTCAGTTTACTTACAGGAGGCTGTATTCACTGTATTCAGTACTTTTGTGGCATCTACTATGATAAAACACAGTAATGCTTAATGCTATAAGCCTGAAGTGGATTAATGGTGAGATTTTTTTTGGTGTTGTTCTTCTCTCTTAGATGAAAAAGGTGCTCCAATGGTGAGTCCTGATGGATTGCCTTTGTTTGGACATAGCAGATTTAGTAAACCTGTAGCAAGTGCGCAAGACAAACCAATAATAAGCCTTGGAGGAAAGCCTCTGATTGGCCTTGAAATGATTAAGAAAACAACCACTCCCTCAACCACTACTACAACAATACCTACAACAACTACTACAACAACTACCACAACCACTACAACAACTGTTGCTACAACCACCACCACCCCTGAACCGACCACCACTGACCCACCCACCGAGAAACCCACACCAACCTGTCCTCCAGGCACCTATGGACAGTATGATGATGAAGGCAACTTGCTGCTGGGCTTCGATGGCCTGCCAGAGTGCAATGCAGAAGGTAATTTCCTTTTGTGCGGTTCGAATTTCCACGGCTGTTACACAGATGTGGAGTGGTAGAGAATATACCTTTAAAGATTTTGGTTCGTTTGATAAGGTAGGAACTGAGATTAGAGCATATGAGAAAAGGGTTTGGGTGTTAAGTGGATTTTCACTAGAAAATGCCAACTTTCACCAAAACTGAGGTTTTTTTGTGGAATTGTGTTGTTTTCAGTGAATTTCTTACATTGTGTTGGATCCACTTTTATCACATATGTTCATTCACAGGGTTACAAGTATGGGCAGTAGCTTTGTGGTCAAAGCAATTATATATAAGTTTTTCTCATTCCATTTCAGGACAGCGTAGGACCCAGAGGAGCTATACATTTTGTCTATTTTGTGTTTGCTTATCACAATGAATACTGAAAAGTCTCTCTTTTGAGCCATGGTTGAAATAGCATTTCCAAAGTGAGATTCTTGTTATCTTGCCAGCCCTTGGAGATAGATTGTCTTGCAGGAATGCAGCACAGAGCAGATGAAGCTGGTGAAAGGCAAACCAGGTTCTGCACAGATAAGGCAGAGAGTTGTACACTGATTTCTTTAATACCTGAAGATACAAACCAGTTCCAGTGCATGTAATTTTTCCCTGTTGCAGCTATACAAGCTTAGGTTGTGGTGCCAAACTGAAATCTAAAGCAAACACATATAAATGCACTAGAGTCTTTGGGTGTTGAGCCAGTTCCTATCATATTTTATGCTTTCAGCACCTAGATGTTGCATTGCAAGTGAGTTAGCTGCTTATTTTGCCAAACCAGATCAAGGAGCACCATAGTAGCCCCTACCCTTCCTATTTGTAGGTAATCCTCAACTCAGTCTACTAATGGGCAGTAACAGCATAGCCATAACTTTACCAGCTTGTTGGCAGTCAGATATCTGACAACTGCAACAGCCAGTTTTAATGGGTAATGAAGCCCCTTTACCTTTCTCCCATACACCTGTATCTCTTAAGTCAAAGTAGGTTTACAAGTAGGTCAAGAAACCATGGCCTAGGAAGCTGAACTATTACATTGAAAAGGGCAGTTGATGCCTAGAGGGGCTGCCTGGAACAGAGGTTAGACAGAGTTAAAGGAATAAAGTAGGTATTTATTAAAAGGCAGTACAAGAGCCTGGCTGTGGCTCTGCTCAAGATGGAACCAAGATGGAAGCCAGATGGACCACCAGTCATGAGTTTTCACACTTCTCTAAGTTTGGGTCTACTTGCATATTGGGGTTAATTGTGCGGTTACAGCTCCAGTTATGAAGTCCCATCCTCCCAGATTGCTGTCCTCAATTTGCTGTTTATACCTTTTTGGGCTTGAAGCTACAACGGTGTCCTTGGTTCTCAGGCTGAAAAAGGATTGTCTAACTTAATTATGAAGAGAGCTTGCTAATACTTGATATGAAGTAAAGAGCTGTGAAATAAGGCAGTACAGAATGTGAAAAATATGAAAGCTAAAACTTAAGGCATCACAGTATATAGAAAGGTGTGGCTTAAGCAACTCACAGTGAGTCTTAGGATGGCATCTTGGGAGAAGATCTCAGAAGCAGGAAACAAAATTCCCTTACCAGTGGTCCTAGGTAACTAATGAGTCAGAGATGTCAGTTCCTTGTGCAGATGAAATTGCAATGAGCTATAGCATCAGTATTTATTAACAATTAGCCACATTTAGCAGTGTGCAGTTACAGAAGTGTGGTTGCATGTGTAGATATGCACAGATGTGTACACACACAAGCATATGTATGTAAAAATCATATAATCATTAAATATTTATAGGAAGATTTTGCTTTTTCCTATGGAAAGTTCATAGTTCTTAATTGCACTTACAAAACTGTTACAAATATTGTTATAAGTAGTCAATCTCATACTTTCAAAGTTTCCTAGGGGGAACCATGATTTTTGGTAGTTAGAATCCCTCTCACACCCCCCAGCTCCTTTTGCTTACCTTAAATGTTGATTGTATCCTGTAATGTTTCCTCTTTTTTGGCCTCTGCTGTTTGAACGACCTCTCTGAGAATACACATTGTAAGAACAGTAGAAGTTCATGTCATATATCTGGGGTTAAACTGAAAGTAGGCTCCAGAAGCTGAGCAACAAAATCCTTTGCAGTGTTACGTTTAATAGACTTGTGGGCTGGGGAATTTTCATGTATTTTCTGAACGCATAAACAATTCTGCTTGGGTTCTTTGCTTTCTACCAGATGGGCTTGCTGAATCTTTGAACTTGATAGAGGCATGAATGAAAACTAAGTTTTTATTCAGGTTGTGTGTTCAATGGTAATGGTCTTTAAGTAACTCATAAACTGCCTGGCCTTTTGACAGTATGTCTGCAAATGCCTCACAGTGGAAGACTGAAAGGACAAGATAGTGCTGGATTTCTGCTTCTTACCCAGTTCTAAAGAGTTCTTACCTTAGAGATTGAGCAGTGTTAGTTGGTATCTGGGAATTTTGGAAGCTTCTCTAAAGAGTCTTTTTTGTTTGTTTGTTTGTTTATTTGTTTTGGTTTTTTTTAAATCCTAGTGACCTGCTTCAGGATTAGATAAACACAGCAAAACAGCCTGCCTGTTCCACAAAGGAACCTGCTTGAAAAGAAAATACCTTTTTGGTATTTTTTTAATGATGGCTGCTATTGCTTAACAAGGGAAGCGTATGTTTCAAGAGGGGTAAACAACTACTACTTCAATTATCAAAACAATGCAATTTTCATTTGACCATTTCCAAATTTTATTAAGTTATATTTTTACCTTGTCTTTCCCTTTAATCTGAGTCTAGAAATTACTCCACATTGTTTAGTGAAATACTTTTTCTGCCAAAGTTTGATATTTGTTGCTAAGTGTTTTATTCACAAACAGATAGGGGCTGCAAGTGCCAAAATCCAGCTCCAAATGTTCTACTTAAGCTTTGGAAAATTCTTTTATCTCTGGCAGGATTTTTTCTCGATCCAGCAGAATTTGTTGTCAGCTTTTCACTAGATTCAGCAGTCTTTAACTTTCAAGGAGGAGTTTGGCCAACAAGCATGATTTGTCAGTGAAATCAACTAAATTTTATTCATGAACTCACAAAGGAAAAAACAAGTGGAGACTTAACCACGCGTTACATGTGATAAAATCAAGTGATGGATTTTGTAAGACAAGTAAGACAACTAGACTGCCCTTATAGATGCCAAAATCTGCAGCAAGTGGTCATAGGAAGATTTGGCCCCATTTGTTACAGGCAGGGTTTACTCAAGAGCTTCAGTGAAGGGTGATGGAGCAAGGTGAAGAACTGTAGCTGGAGTATGTACAGAAAATAATAAAATGAGAGGTTTGTTGGGAAGTACTCTTATTGTCACCATGACAGCCAATGCTAAACAAGCACAGACACTGAAATTGAGTACAAAAATAGAAAATGAAATTTGGCTTTGCTGGACTGTAGGTAGGCCAAAGAATTACTAGCTAATAAGCATGGATGAATTGAATCTGCCCATGAAAGATTTCAAATTTCTGCATATCTGATTCTCTTGATAGGCAATCAAAGGTAAGTGCATACATTATAGATGTTGGCCAGTTGTGGGTAGATTTGCAGAATTCAGTAAAGAGTCTACTTTGTGACTGACTACCCTCAGAAAAGTCAAGTGACTTCCAAGGGGATCATCTCCTGAACAGAGGTTACAGAAGTCTACCATAAGGAAATGTCAGATTCTAATACATGAAAGTCTTTCAAGAGTAAACCCATTTCCTGTGTTTTAAAGCTTATTTTGGCATTAAAATCACAGTGTATTTAAAACAAAAATATTTTAGGAGAAAAAAGCAGTTATACCTTAATTATTGGTTCTAAAAAGTCAGCAAAACGAAAATATATCATTCAGATTATATTTGTGAACTACTTAACATTGACAGTTGAAACTTTGTGCTGTTTGCAGTTCTGATTTAGTAAAAATAACACTATTTCTTCCATATTGAGTGTTACAGGAACATGACCAATGTGTGTGAAGTGCCCTGAGGTTAAAGCTGTCTTTCTCTTGTCTTTGTTCACATGCTGGCCACTCCCTAGCCCCAGCATTGCATTGGAGACTTCTGATGGTACCTGCACAGTGCTTTTGCTTTGTTTGCATGGCTTTTTATGACTGTGCTGAGCTTTGTGTACTTTTTGGCTTCCCTGAATAATGTGGAGAAAAGCTTTCCTCAGAGTGTGCAGGAAAGCCTTTGGGATTCAACAGATGAGGTACTTGATGGTTGATGTATCTGGTGCTGGATTCATGCCCTGCAGAGATAATGAGATAATATAAAGGAATAATCAGCTGGGAAGTCTGTTGGTGCATCTGCACTGGATTTTGGGGTGGATCAGTAGAGTTTTTTGATGTGCACCATGTAATCATCTGTCCTTGCTACACTTTTGCATCCTGGAGCAATCTCACTCTGATTTCCTGAACTGAATTTATGTTGGATGAAACTAACACCTATGTGGCTCAACCTGTAATGGGCAGCCATTCCATAGGATCAGAGTAGAGCTAGTGCAGAGTAAAATCGCAGAAAATCCAGCACTATTTACTTCATTCTACAAATCCATTCCTTTTGGGCTGCATTCCTTGCAAGACCATTGACATGGTCTATAAATGTCATGGCTCTATGGACTGTTTTTATACCTCCACAAAAATATTTGGGTAGAAATATTTAATTGCTTGGTTGGTTTCTTTGGCATATAATGCTTTCACATTTGCTGCTTCTGAGACTATAAAATATTGTCAAATCCATATGTGATCATTATGTAGTTGCTGACAGCCTACTTTTGCTCCAGAGCAGCTGGGGCCTGGGCAGAGCTTCTGGAAGGTGATTACTCTTAATTTTGTGTAGCAGCCCTGAACCCATGTTCTCCCACCAAAACTCCTGACTACTGCACTTAGCTTCTCTTCTGTTATTCTCAAAGTGCAGAGCAGACTGTCACTGTGTTATTTGGAAACCAGGAGGTTGTATTATTTCTTTACAATTCAACTGGCTAAATATTTTTATTCAAAACTTTATTCCAGAATTATTTTATTGAATTCTTATAGCATTTTTTTCCTTTCTCTGTCAATAGATACATTCTCAGGACTGGATTCAGATGTGACAGCAACTCCAGAAGCATATGTGATATATGATGATGGTATAGTTTAACTGTAGAAGTCTATTGCAAGTGGCATGTTGCTTTTTTTCTGTCTTCTTTCTTTGGAAATGGATTCAAGGAGGTAGATTGGTAAATGGGAGCTTAAGCAAGTGGTGGTGAGCTGGAAAATGGTTCTGCATTACATGTGGAATGAAAGGGTCCAAAACCATTTGTTTCTGGACATAAAAGTCCCTTTCTATCAGTTCTGCAATCTAACAGGAACCTATTGGGGAAATAAATTACTTTTCAGAGCTGTGTCATACAGACACTGCTTCAATCCTAGATTCACTTTCTCTGGTACAACTTCTAACTCCACCCCAGTCAGTCCTCTAAAATAAAAAATCCAAATAACATTCAAGCCCTGAATAATTGAAATACATTAGTGAGTTGTTTGTTTAATATGTGGTCTGCATTTAGACAATTAAGCATGCTCATACTGAATGAGATCACCTACATATAAATTAACTAATCTGCTTAATTCATGTGGAATTTAAATCAAAGATATTTGAAATCAGATGAAAGGAGAGAAATTTTTTTTTTCGGAGTTATATTCATGCCATCTTGATACTATAATCAAGGACATACAAAACTTAGCTGAAGAGGAAGTGTCAAGTCACAGCCTTTAATTGGAAGTTTGCATGGGAATTCAAATTCTCAATTACTGGAACTGAAATTCACTTTCTACCATCAGTGACATCTGACATTCAATCCCTTTTAGTCCTCAAATTCTTGCTCCTGCCCCCACATATGGAAGTGGATAAGTACAGTTAAACAAAAATTTTTTAGTAGCATTTATGGCTCTAGAACAATGGAAGTTTTTTTATTTGTGGCTGTAGTGCTGGGATCTTAAATCTAACCAACAACAGAAAAACATTTAAAAAGAGTGCAACAGCTGAGTGGAAGATATTACAGACATTTGTAGTTTTAATTCCAATCACTTCATACTGAAGTGATCCTTATTTTTTTTCCCCTCAAGCTCCAATAGAAGAAAGTATTATTAATATCCCCTGCAGTATACTCGGGGAGTGACCCTAATGCACTCTCTCTACCCTACTTTCCATGTGATTTTTGTAGCATTTAGGTGACACGGGAAATTACTTGAGGGAGCCAGAGAAGAAGCTCCATTCAACTGCCTAATTCAAGTTAGCATGTGCCAAAAGGATAGGCTGTCTTAATTCACTGTACAGTCAATGCAGAGAGACAGGTGCTCTCTGGAGGTAATTCTCCCTGCTGACTCTGAAGAGGTGAACATCGTAAGTCAGGTGCACACATATTTTCTACGGGTGACTTGTACCTAAGGGAAAGCCTGGCAAAAGACCTGTGCACTGAGGGTATTCTGCATCCATGGAGATGTAAGGAATATGAAATGTACCTCCTGTGCAGTTTCTAGTTCATCCCTTCCTCCCCACATTCTGGGGAATACTGAAATGTCATTTTCACATACTGAAAATGTCAGTTTCAGCATGAAGTGTGTTTTAGCAGTTTAAGCACAAAACACTCGAAGACATGAGCTGAGTTTCCCAGCCTGCATGAGGTCATGGCAGGGATGCCAAATGCTACTTTCCTTTCATTTTGTGTGCCAATCAGGTAGCACAGTAGGTTTTCAAAGAGCACTGAATTTAATAGGACTGAACATAATGAGAATTGTGTGAAACAGCTTGCCTTCCTTCATGGCCCTGCAGGGACCACAAATAGAAGGTACTGGATTCCACACCTCCAGTTGCAGGAGGGTTTGAGAGCAGTATGAACAACCTCTAGGGCTTTAGAATTGCAACACAGTTTTCTTAGAGAGCCATTGTTTTCTCTCCCTTCTCTACTTTGGGATCTGAAGCTTTGGCCAGGGATTCAATTACTGTGGCACCTTCTCTTGGGGGTTGTGAGAGGAGGTGGCAGATGCACATTCAGGATATTGCTGTACAAATACATTTATTAATTTTTTTTGTCCTGTTTAACTGTGTGAGCGAGGTCTAAATCAACAGTGACATGAGTATTCTTGGGAAAGATTGTTCCCTGTCCATCAGTTTGGTAGAAACCATTGCATGGCTGAAGTGTGACCAGCCTCAACACAGAGATCTGTAAGGAATGTGTATTGGCCAGGCGGGGTATGTAGCAATTCTTTGGGACTGTGGCTGGTGACAGAATTGTTTCCTTTCTCACAGTTAAGCCAAAATTAGATGAAGCATGCTAACATTTTCATCTTATGTTTCCTCTAAAGACTACGAGTTTCTTGAGAGCACTTTGCTGCCAACCACAACCACTGTCACGACTACCACTGCTTCTACGACGACAGAATTGGAGGTTGTTTATCCGGAGACCAGCGTTGTTGGCACTGGCCCTGTGTCAGAATATGATATTGCTGGGAAGAAACGCTTCACTGGTAAGGAAGTCCTTTGGGTCATGTAGCTTGCTACTTGTGCTGCAAAGAATTCTTGTTCCAGCAAGGCCAGCACTTATGCTGAGGCCAATGCACAAAAACATCCAGTAGACGTCTGTGTGGTCCTTTTAAGGCTTGCCACCTTGGAAACCTGAACAGCAGTACTTTTTTCCTTGCTTCAATGATTGCACGTCTATGTGTGGGCCCACAATGATTTTGTTGAACCAGTAAAAACCTCTTTGTATTCTTTCACTGTAAGTGCTCTGCTGTCTGTTCTGCATTGTGTTTGGTCTGTCTGAAGTTAGTAAGAGAGCAAGAATGTCTACACCAGTGCTTAGTTCAGCTTAACTGCATCCTCTGGGGGACCTCATTATTTTCCACTGATCTGTTCAACCCCAGTAATTTTGTACACCTTGCACAAGCATTTACGTCAAAAGCATATATGCTTCAAAGTCAAGGAATAAATGGTATTTTGGATATGAACTGTCCAAAAAATAAATGTAGTAGAGATAAATATGATTTTGGTATTTGAATGCTTTCTCAGGAGAAGGCATTTGGTGAAGGAACCCCCATTATATGAGCCATGTCTCTTGTGTGCATGAGACATTCAAATGTGGAGGTTGGTGTGGCAGCACAGACTTCTGAGCTGCTTCGCTTTGTCAGAGAAGCATCTGGGGGGCAGAATAGAGGGATTTGGAGACGGTAGGACACTGCATTCCAGCCTCCACCCCAGGCTGGTGACACCCCCTGCAGCCCTTTTCATATTTCTGGCACTTGAACTGAGAGGTCAGGCCAGCTTCTGACTCACCTGGCATTTCAGATTAGATTTCAGGGGATGGAGAATCAGCTTTGAGATGTCTTGGCTTCCCTTTCAATATCCACAAGCTTCATGTGGCTTAGAGTAGAACTCTGCTGCTGGAGTAAAGATTTGTTTTTATGGATGCCAAAACTTTTTCCAGTGCATCTTCAGTTTCCCTGTCCAAACAATTTAATGATGTTTCTATTCGGCTCTCTCACTGACAGTGCTTCTTGATTCATTTAGCTGGAGAGGCTAAAATTAACTTCATTGCAAGATCTGGAAAAAATTCCTTTAGGGCATGAAATCCAGTAAGATAAACCAAGAAACGTTGGTTTATGAACATTTCAAGGCACTAAGGAAATAATATTACCATTTCAATGAATTGTATTATTGCAACTGAATAAACATTTCCAAAGCAAGTTTTATCGTCCTTACTTTGAATGTTATGGTGACTTTTAAGGCAATAAAAAGATGGTTTAATCTTTTCCTGAACTGCAGTGCAATTCCAGTCAGTATAAAGCTTCTAAAAATAGAAGTTACAGGTTTGGAGCCCATGCCTGGAGGGTAGGGACTCATGGCTTCTGGTCCCTTAGTTCTCAGGGGACCACAACAATCCCTTTAAACTTGTTGGGACTTCACCTTGGAATTATTCTTCACTTTTCTTTTGTTGTTTTGCTCCAGCTCCAGGTTGCTTGCATAAGAACCAACCACTTAGACCTATAAATTCTTAGATGATTGAGCGCCCTGGCAGGGATCTGTTCCCATGTTGGAAAGGCAGAATTTGGGTGACATTTTCATCCCACCTTCCAGAGCAGCTGAAGGTAGTGTGCAGAGGGTACTGCAGTCAGACTGCTCTTCTGCCTCTTGTAGCAAAGACAGTCCTTCTGTCTTTCCGTAATTTGGTGCAGTTCTGAGTGTGAGGTAGGTCAACCTGAGTGTTGGCATCCCATTCCCCCTGCTCATCAATCAAATTGGCTGTAAGCCATGCTTTGTTGGCAGCAGTCTCTGGACTGGAAAGTGAGGAATTTTAAAATGCACCACAAAAATTAACTCTCTTTAGGAAATTGCCAGCCTGTGTGCTACTCCGGGATATCTCAAACTGCTAACTAAATGCCACCCTTCCCTGTATTTTCTAGCTCCTTACGTGACCTATCTCAATAAGGATCCAGCAGCCCCCTGCTCCTTGACAGAGGCCCTGGAGCATTTCCAAGTGGAGAGCCTTGCTGAAATCATTCCCAATGACTTCAGAGAGAAAGATCAGCGTCCCCTGAGAGCCCCTCACAACATCACAGTTGTGGCAGTTGAAGGCTGTCACTCCTTTGTCATTGTGGACTGGGCCAAACCTGCTCAAGGAGACATGGTAACAGGTACTTTTCTGAGGGTTTCTCTCCTGATGGGAGAATGGAGAAGGGGGAGGTTTTCCTAAATGACCATTTGTACTAGTGCCTGCACAGTCAATGTATCACTTAGAACAGTGAATGACAGGTGTCCTGGTTTAGGACAAATTAGGAGGAAACTCTCCACGAGGAGACAAACCTCCACTACCCCTTCCCCCTAACCCCAGGTTCAGGAAGGAACTCCTCGGAGGAAAAGTGGAAAAAACCTGTTTATTAACAAATAACAAAAGGAAAAGAACACTCCCCAACACAGGGAAGAAAAAACAGCCCCAGATGATACTCAGGCAGTTGCTGTGAAGGGAGGGCGCCGAGCTTCTTCCTGCAGACTCACGTTCCAGGCAGCAGGTCTCAGGTTCCCAGCCA
>VZUI01050638.1:0-44030 GCA_013401135.1 Cettia cetti | reverse complement strand
AAATAAAATAAAATAAAATAAAATAAAATAAAATAAAATAAAATAAAATAAAATAAAATAAAATAAAATAAAATAAATAAAAATTTTATCATGAACAATGAAACAACTAAAATTGTATTGGTACTGGGTGATTCAAGCTAGTATAGAGCTCTAAATAAAAGCCAAAACACTTTCATTTTACAGTGTCTGAAACAAGACACTGTGTAAGCTGGATACCTAACTCTCAGCTCTGATATTTAAATCAGGCAGTTCTCATTAAAAAGTTGGTCAATTATTTATGCTTCAGCTACAAAGAATGAAAATAAAAATTTAAGTGCTTTTCATCATAGAAAAATATTGTAATAAAAAGATGACCTTTTCCATGCAGATATCACATTTTCCTGCTTTAACATTTCCACTGCTCCATAAAGAACAAGACCAGTAGATAGACAAAACATTTCATGCAAAATTAGAAGCTGACCTCACATGTTGGATGAAACTCCACCAAAACTATGATAGAGCAACACATGAAATGGTGTACTACTTGCCATTGACAAAAGAAACATATTTTTTAGAAACTGAAACAAGTAACTAAAAAAAGCACTCCAGTTTTTAAAATTATTCATTTAATCATAGATTTATCTTTGATAAAGAACATAAACATTTAGCCAGGTTTACAATGTAATTCTTACCAATGTACATTTGCACAAAGAAGTACACCAAATATCAATAAATACATACCTGTTTAGCCATGTTTTCTACAAATATAGATGATCTCTCCCTTAATAATGTGACTATGTCTTTATATAGATCACTTTTTCTTTCATAGTCAGTATCTTTACCCTTTAGCTGACCCTTAAAAAAGAATACATTTAAAACTGTTAATAGTTATACCTTACACAGCTAATTTAATCTGCATCATAAAATAGTGCAAAAGAGCACCAAGGTCATATTGTAATGAATTAGATAAAGAAGCATCATGCTTCGTAAAGACGCATGCATCATCTCCATGGACCTCAACAGATGACCAAGATGTTACACAAGATTTTGCAGGCAATAACCATCAGTTAATTGTACCCTGTGTAGTTCCACTGAAAAGAATTTATGGCTTATGGCAAGCAATCAAGTAAATATGAGCTTCCATGCAGTATGGAAGATGTCAAGAAGACACAGTAAATAGCATGACCCGGCTGCCTGAGCAGAAACCAGGTGCAAACACTGGTTATTTCATCTTAATTGCCGCTGCTATTAGAAATTCTGGCAGCCGACAGCAGGAGGCCTCTGTTCAGGCTGTAGCAAGAGGATCCTCTTGTTAAAAGCCTCCTTTGCAAGGGGACAGACACGGCCCCCATGGCCGCCCGGCGCTTTCCCCGCGGGGCGGACAGAGGGGGTTCAGCCGGTCAGCCCCGCCCGCCCAGCCCGGGGAGGCCGAGGGCCGCCCGAGTGCGCCGGGCCCGGGTCGGCCTCGGCCGTGTGGGGAGCGCAGGGTCTGGGTGGGAGCGGGAGGGAGCGGAGGGCACGGAGCGGGGACTCAGAGGAGCCCGGGGGTCGCAGGCTGCCCGCCCGATGTTCGGCCCTCACCTCGCCCCGGGCCAGCCGCGCCGCGCCCCGCCATGGCCGGCGGCGTTGCCGTGGGGACGGGCCGGCGTTACCGGGACAGCGGGAACAGCCGCGGCCCCGGCCGGCACTCCTCATGGCAAGGGAAGGGGAGCGACATTTGAACTCGTAAGGCAGGCTGGATGCTTTCGGTGTAGAGTTAGATAATGCAAAAAGGGTTACCTAGTAAAAGAGTTACCTTGCGCCAGAGGTTAAAGGACGACCACCGAACGGTTTTTAGCGTGAATTTTAGCCAGTATGGGTTAAACCTTTCCCTGGCTGTCAGCGGTTACAGGAAAACAGCTTTAATTAATAAAGGTTAAGATTTACCACTTCTAGTTCTTGAGGCAGTGTGACAGATCGTGCTTGAAATGCTTATTGTTGAAGGAAAAGTAATGTATAATGTGTGTTTCTTGAAGGAAGTGAAAGAAATAGGTATGGGCTAGTGAATGTAGTCCTTTCACATGCTGAGGAAAACACAGCGCTGTACACACACAAACAGCCCCAAACACAGAATGAAAATCTATACTATTCCCCAAATTCTATTACCAATCCATATGTTGTTGAATGAGCCATCGCTCTGGATAAATTTTTGTTACAAAGTGCCTTCTGAACTCATCATGCATTGTCTCATCTTTCATACCACTGAGCCAAAAATAATTATATTCTCTAACTTCCCACTTGTAAATTACCCCTCCATTTCTGTTATTTGTCTCCATCAAAATCCCCATCAGATGATAAAAATTGGACTTAGATTTGATTAAGGAAGGAATGGCTACCTGCTCTATACTGCCTCAAGTTAGGAAGCTCTGGTCAGCGCTCCAGATATGTGTCCTTATGAAGGCACAGGAAAAGAATCCTTTCAAGCGCAGATCGGCAGAAGAACCCAAATCCAACCCCACAGAGTCAACATAGCCAAGAGTTATTTTACCAACTGAGAAATCAGCTGGGTAAGAAGCTTCTAATAATGAGGAAGGTCTTGTAATTTATGCAGGGTGTATCTCAAAGAATAACAATATGAGATTAATACACTTTTTGCATGGAGATGATTGTCCATATACATTTTACTTACTGGAACTTTCAAGCAGTAACTATGTATAAGTACGTGCAGTCTGCTCAGTAATGGTTTAAGAATAGCATTGGCTTTCTTGTTTTACTTGTTTAACTTAGAGAATATAGAAAATTACTGATTTTATTAGGTGAAACTGAAAGAGAATTTTTTAGTTAAAAGCCTGGTTAAAGACTTAATGCAATTTCTTTTCTGTATGGAATACTATGTATGAATGCATTTCCAGAAGGGATTAAATCTCTTCATTTTACTGAAGTAATGATTCTTTAAAAATTGATTTGAGGGCAGAAGGTGCGAGAAACAAAACATGAAGGGGAATAAAAGGATCCCTGCCATGGATGGTGGGGAGTGAAGACTGAGTTTTCACACAGAGCTGAGTATTTTAAGCAAGAAGTCGGTGGAGTGAGAAATAGAATTCCTAAATGAGATCACTCTCTTCCACTGCACTGCAATAAGAAAAGATATTTCAATGGCAGAGATAAACAGGATGGTGTGCCCTCAAAGGCTGTGCATCTCCACTGGCCATAAAAGGAGCTTTGGTAACTAGCTCAGGTTTAATTACCAGTGAAACTTTCTGTGGAACAGGTAAGTCAGGAAAGGAAAAAGCAGAACAGATTCTGCAAGCCAGCAATGAGGAATGTTGCTGGGATCTGGTATTAGAAGCTATGCCTATGGATGCTCAAGAGTCAGAGGTTTTCCACCTTTTTCTTTGTGGCTGGCAAATGCAGAGTTTGTAGTGTAGCAGTTTTCCTAGGAAGACTGCTCTAACTCTTCTGAAGCTTAGTAATCATCTGATTTAATTTAGAACCTCAATTTCTATGACTAGTTTTGTGTATTTTTTTCTTGTACAAATGTTGGTTCTTTACCTTATTTTCAACAGATACTTTTCCTCCACAGATTTTACACCCATTTTCTGAGTTAGAGTATTTTCTCCTAGATTTAACTTTGTTTGGCTAAACCAGTTCAGTTCCTCTAGACTCAGACTGCAAGTTCTTCATTTCTTTTGCCATCTTAGTTTCCCTTATTGTCCTGTGTTCCAGTATGAGCTTTTTTTATATAATAGATTCAACACTGTTTCTAAAGATCCTTTCACCAAATTCTGTTACAATGGCATTATTAGTCTTCATCTCTTCTGGAAGCTCCTCAACTACTACATTCTAGGATTACATTTGGTTTTCACATTTGGGGATTGTTGTCACTTTGTAATTGAATAAATCAACCAATTTTTTATCCATTACTTTTATTTTCAGCTGATGACTTTGCAGCTTTCTGCAGGATTTGAGCATATAATATTGCCATTTGCCCTCAAAAAATCAAATTCCACTTTTAAAGAAAAATATTTATAGCATGTGGTCTCTATATTTTAGTCCCCATTCTCTTCCTCTTTTACAAAGTAGTTTTTGAATCTAAGATTAAATTTGAAACATATTTCACAGAGGACTGAGGTCTTGAAAAGAATTAATTGATATGAAAAATTTCTGTTCCTGTTTACCTAGAACAAGAGTATAAATGGAATAAAATTTTGCCTGAAAGCTAAAATGTTAAGTAATCACTTAAAGAAATATGAGAGTACTCTCTTGGTGCCTCAAAATCAGTGTGCAAAAAATTCCAGGCAATAAAGCTGCAATGTGTTCTCAAAAACAGCTCACTCAGGAACTGCATCCACCCAGAGATGGCATTTGCACCATGTTTGGCTAATTCTGTACACTAGTAGTAGTACATTTATGTAGGAGTGATTTTTTTTTCTCTATTATTTTTACATTTTGAATGTAAAAGACATTTTATAAAACAGTAGGTGAGATGTTTGCCAGTAACAAAAGATGAGATCATTTCTTACTGGCACAAAGAAATGGGGAATATGAAGAATTTGTTAACATGGAGAGTAAGGCAATTGGAAATTTTTTTTACAATCTAAAAGTTGCAGCCAGAATGTGCAAGCAATTTTTCATGTATATTTTTCCTCCTCCTTATTATAGAGGAGGGTGTAAATTATTACTGTTGAAGCAGAACAGTAACACCCATTGTAAAAAAAAAATTGTAGAGGCTTATGTAAAATAAAAAAGGTCAATCATACCAGCTAGTCCTTCTGTTAAATAGCAGTTTAGCCGATCAGCTTCATGGTCAGTTTGTCAGGCTGAAAATCAGCAGAAAACACTATAATATTCATCAATTTACTTTTATTGTTCATTAGCTTGCCTTTCTTGCAAAATTTTCATATTTTTGGCAATCACAAAAGCTCAGGTCCTACTGTTTAGATGCAAAGGGTTTAACAATGCTTTTATTTCACTTGATATCAGTACAAAGGCACCATTTAGGTTCCTGGGGTTCTTAACAAACATTTTTATGCATCTTAATTTCTGATATTCTACTGTTGTTTGTTGCTGTGTTTTGGGCTATTTGTTTGTTTGTTTTTGGTTTTTTTTATTGGAGGGTAACGCTTTGTGGAAAGGCAGGGTTTCAGCTCAAGAGGTGATGTATATGGCAATGTAAAACGAAGCAGAGGACATGATGAATCTGGTGATGTCTTTTATTTAAGCAAGATTTTATGGAAAATAATGTTAAAACCTAATCTTTAGAAAGAAAAGGACTACTGATTTTTCATCCAGTCTCTGATTTCTGTTTTGTGATTGCTTACTTCCATCTTGTTTTCTGCTATATTACTGCTTTAAAAAATGACAGATTTGCAGTGAGGATTTTTCAGGCTGGGACATTGTGCAATATGCTCTCTTGGGCCTAGAAATTAAGAAACAGAAACAGCCACTTTCCAAATGAGACTTCATGCAAAGGGCAGAGGTGTGCAAGGATGGGCATGGGTGTCTGGCAAAGAAAGAATTACTCAAAAATCTTCAAAGAAAATAAGGAAGGACAATATTTTGGTTAATGAGTGATAGATTGACAGTATCTGTACAGTTATTTTCTGAACAATGACAGTAACAGAGATTCTGCTGGTCTTTTTTAGAAATGGCTTCCAGATGGGATTCATGTTTTACAGTCCAAGATTGCATGTGATTTAATCAGTTTTTATTAATAAAAAAAAAAAATTTAGAATATGAACCATGTTACTAGAATTCCTTCTATTTGTAGATGGCCATTTATTCCCTTTTGTTAATTTCTGTTTACTACTACCCAGAATTTTTGAGTATCATTTGAAAGAAGTTATCAATCTGATGTAATACCTAGGTGATTGTAACTGTGTCATAGTAATATTTGGAATACTAGGTTAGAAGACTGTGGTTTTGAAAGATGCAGCAAATTCATTTGTTTTCTTTGAAGTATTGGGGGGAAAAAACCCAGGTCACTTCTGTGAAACTTAGGTTGTTTTTCCTGGGTTTGTAACACTTTAGTGGAAAATAATTACATTCAAAGATTTTACTTTTTAATCCCTACATTATCTTTTTGCATCATCAACTTCTATTCCCTCTTCATGTAATTTTTGCCTTGAAATTTCTAAAAAAAAAAAAAAAAAAAAAAAAAAAGCCAAATGATACTGAAAGAGGAATCTTTGTCCAAAGATTTCTAAGTATATTAATAAATTTGGAATTGCTTTAAAATGCTGAGTTTACAGGTAAAGTCACTAAAGTATTGACTCAATGAGCTACCTTAATTTGTTCATGTATTGGTACAACCCTTACACACAGAAAGCATTAATGGCTAATTCCCTTTATTTTTATGAAAAAGCTTTCATATTTTGCCAGTATTTTTCTAGGGAGAAAGAATATCTATATGCCTTTTGATGTATGGATAAAATGCTTTTCCTAGAACTAGTTAATTTTTCTGACCTTAATAGTTTAGCAATTCAGTATCAATGGAAACTACACAGTGTCTTTTAAAACTTGCTCATTGGTGAGTTGAATTGGCTTTGTGAGTGGATTATAACTACAAAGTTAATACAGTTTCTGTGCAGTAATCAGAAGGATCTAGCAGCCTTTTAAGACTTCAGTGTAAATCAGGCATTTTAATTTACACTATAAAAATTATTGGAACTTTAGCAGTGATACTCTTCTCCAAAGTAGTAGAGATTAAATTAAAACAAAACAAAGCAAAAAAAAAAAAAAAAAATCAAAGCAAGAATATGTATCTGAAACAGTGTGTGCCAAGTGATAACCCTGCAAATTACGTTGTGTGTATCCAGAAACACTTCACACCTTTGCAATTTTGAAAGGAATTCAACTTTCTGGCAAATAAAAATAAAAATTGAGAAATTATTTTTTAATGTATACAAAAAATTGCTAGCTACATTTCTTAGTTATAGGTTTAGCTTGTGGTGCTAGACATCTGCAGTAAATTGATATTAAAAGCAATACTGCAGATAGTGTGTCTTGTACTGTATTGAGGACAGCTTTTTTAGCTTTCAAAGATAAAACCTTTGCAAGTGAATGCTACTGATGTGCTCAAATGCCTTTTGCTTTCTTAGTAGTTTCTATAAATTGCCTCCTTTTTCAAGAGGAAAAAGGATTGGGCTGTTTGTTTTGTGGTGGGAGTGTGAAAAGGAGATTGTTTTAAAATTAGAGATAGAATGCCGTAAGTAGTCCCCAGTTATGAATTTCTTTTCCTAGAGAAAAAATGAGACTTATTGGTGGAAAGTATTTTGGACTGTAATGTGGGGATATTAATCGGGTGAGAGAGTTTGACTGTTTCTTGAGGAGCAGATTCTCGCACGAGGTGCAAATAGGAGCACAAAAAATCACTACATAGTTAGAGAGAAGGTTAAAATACTTCTCAGTTATTCAGCTCAGTTATTCAGTAATTACTGTGGTAGCCACATTTCACTCCTTAGGTAATCACAGTAGTAATTCTGGATTATTCCCTGCACAGTTTTTACAAAACTAACATAAAATAAAACTTTTTTTAAAAAAGTATCATTTTCCTCCTGTTATATAATCAGAAAGACAGCCAAGACTGACATCAGGGCGTTTCTCTTCTTTGTAGGTCACTTCAAGTCAGAAATCCAAGCACCTTGGAGCAGTCAGTGGTTTTGAAGAGACTGCTTCTATCATTTATGGTGGTACGGTAATATTATATGGGAAAATGTGAAATTGTGAGTGGAGTGGAGATCAGAATAAAGCCAAATTGCTACAGGGTTTGAGCAGCAATTGGCTGTAAAATTAATATGGAGCAACAGTTGGATGTTGCAAGGTTGAACATTAATCCAGTGCCTGGTAGAAAAATAATGTATTTACTTAAATTTCTGCTTCATAGTGATTGTACTGTGTGAGCTATTAAACAAAGCAAAATAGAAAACCAATTCTAAAATCCACAGAATATGTTTGATGAATATGACATCTTCACTCATCTTGGATGAAAACAAAGTCCAGCGTGGATGAGAACAGGGATTATAGCTCCATTCCAAATCCTTTTACAGTAGAACTTCATTTTTGGGAGGAAAGTTGCCTTTTTATCAAAATTATTTTTATTGAGAGAAGCAGAAATGCGTGTTGCATATACATGTCTTCTTGCATAGTGTACATTCTGATACAGTTAATTCAGCCAATTTTCTGGTATTGTTCTCAAGATCTGTGCCATGGATATTAGAGTCCTCCATATGGGTACATTTTTCCTCTGATTTTTTTCCATTTCTTTTTCTGGTAATAACTGTATCCATTCAAGTATTTTAATTTAAATTTAGGATCATTAAGGTTCTTCTAGAGGATCTGGAGCTGTGCCACAGTTAGATAGTTAGTTATTTTATTGTAGAAGGAGTTGCATATAACTCTTAAAACTATCTTTTAACTCCAGCAGAGATAGAGAATACAACTATCTTGTTTTTTAAACTCTTACTTTTCTATCCAATTAATGCATAAATTAATATTTCAGCTTATTACAAAAACTGTTGATTTTCAGCAAGCTTTTAACTCTGAATGTAAAATCTGGGGGCTGAAGCAGGCCACTTTTTCAGAATGTACGTATGTGTGCTCTGTTTAGATTTGGGAAGAATAACATTGAATGGTTTGAAGGTCATTTTTTCCTAGAATATCAAGTTAGCATGTACTGCTTTGGTATTGAAAAAGGTTGCTGATTATGATGCCGAAAGACTGTCTCACTAGGAAGTTTGAAATAATTTCTGAGAGATGAAATGGGATTCTGTCCCTCCCAGAAAATTGTACATGGCAAGACTTTAGTATCTGCACCCATTGTCATCAATGGTTTCTGTCATTGATTTCGTGGGAGGAAAGATTTGGTCTATCAACAGTACTGTCAGAAAGCAGGCAATAAAAATTCAATTTCCAGAACCCTTAAAAAAATGTAGGTCTTGTGACATTCTAAAACATACTTTAGTTGTATTAATGACATTTTGTTCTGAATTTCAGTGTGAAAGGTTTGTGATCTGTTAGGATTTTGGTAAAGCCTTTCATGCTGGAAATAAAGATGCCAAAGGTCAGTAGAAATTAAGCTTAAGAGCCTGAATAAATCCACTACCAATTAGCAGTTTGCTACTGCTGTCATTAAATAAATAAAATAAATAATAAGAGCATATTTCATTATGGCAAGCCTAAACTGATGAGCTTTAATGATTCATTTATTGTAGTCTTTTGATGTTCTGGTTCAGTAATACCACTGAATTTTAAGCAGTGACATTTAAGAATTAAAAATGTTTTATGCTATTAAAATGAATAGTGCAGAATAAAATTTGAGGATCTGAATCTGCACATTTTTATGCAAGCAGTCTTTTGTATCTACTACTAGCTGTGCTTTATTGCACAGTACGTCCAGCATAGGAATCTGTGCCAGAGCTGGTTCATGGACTGGGAGTAGGGTGGCCTATTTGTGCAGTGCTTTGTCAAAGCTAATTTACTTTGCTAAAAACCAGGGTAAATTAGACAGTGTACAGCATTCAGCAACGTGGTTAAACTGCTTCCAGTTACCCGAGCTGGCTCCTTTTGAGCTGCTCTGGGTATCTCTCCACAGCATCGTGCTGTGCAGCACAGATATGCCCTGACTAAAACTGATGTGTGTGAAATTTTATTCATGTAAGGAAGGATTGATGAATCATACCCATCCTCTCTTCTGAAGAAATTCAAGTACAGGCAGAATGTACAACTAAGCATGTTTTCAAATAACTACAGTATAACTGTCATTCCATTTGACCTCAGAAATGTGATTCTCTGGGTAAACACAGAAAATGGAGGCACCACAACTGATTGTAATTAAATATAAGTAGCTAAGCACAGATCTGTGGTATAAATAGATGTGTTACGTCTGACAGTTGAAGTTTGAGTTCAGTTTACGTGTGAGCCTTTGCATTACTCATGTAAATCAATGTTCTCACTTACAAGAGAAACCTCATAATTTACCACTACCCATAAAGTAGCCTCACTGTAATCAATAGTGATTCCTATATGGAATTACTGTGCAGAGCAACGTTTCTTCCATCCATATCCTCAGTGTGATTACTGTATGGTTTGGCACCACGACAGAAAAATATTCAGTGAGCTCAGTAGTTTTCTGCGTGGAAGGACTTAGTTGTCCTAATTTGGTACAAAAATTCTGTTCAGTTTAAAGTAAGCAAAACTGGAATTAAATACTCCATGTGGGGAAGTATTGAGTAGAATCTTCAGGGGGGCAAATTGTTTGCAATCTCACTCTATTGAGGCTTTACAATTGAACTCAGCTTTATTTTATTCTCTGTAGAAGTAAAATACAGTAATTAGAAATACTTGATGTTGTCTGCTATACCGGTAAGTGTAAAGGATGATCTGGTGATGTCCACTTCTGGTGATAATTATATATGCTGTGTACCATATTCAAATACATCTCAAAACATTTTACAGCTTTCAGATTCTGTGAACATGCTGCACTGCACACACAGACACGTACTCAGCTCTTGAGTCTGCCAAACAGGAATGATGAGTGTGGAGGGGTTTCTGTACCCCTCCACTTCTTTTTGGAGCCTGGGGGTGCCTGTGTGGCTATGGGGCTCTAAGGCACTCTCCCAAGGCTCCTCATGGGGCCCCAGTCCCTGTCCAGTGGGATTTCCTTCTATAAAACAGGCTGAAGCTTTGCACAGTCAGGCAGGGATTCTGAAGCATGCAGGAACCCAGGTCCTCTGTAACTCACCCCTTTACTGGAGAACTCCACAAGGCGAGGGGCAATTGCCAAGCACCCGCAAGCCCAAACATGAGTGAGATCCATCCTGGAAGCAGCCAGTGGTGCCAGTAAGTGGTAGGTGTGCTCAGGGCACCTGGATTGCCTCAGGGAATCAAGTCCAGACTTGTCTTTTAGTGGGGTTAAAAGAAGCTGAAGGTAGAAATTGACACCTGATGTACTTACAGAAACCTGAGCTTTGGACTTAGCAGACTGACAGGACCAAAACAATGGAGCCAAGTGAATTCAGATTTTACAGTCAGTAAAGCAGAGATTTTCTGAATCACTTTTGTGGATTTGGATTGCCTGAATTCCACTTTTGGTGCCTTGTGTACATCCTGAGTGTATAATCTGTGTTCCAACAAAAATATAGGTTACATCTCAAACAAAATCTAAAAAATAGCTGGATTTCCACTGTAGTATGGAAGTAGTAGAAGGATATGCAGTATGCAGTATGTAGTGTTTCTGATTACTAAAGTAAAAAACAATCCTGTAATTTTCTAGTCACCTATGCAACTAACACCTCTGCTAGACTGGAGCATACTTCTTCCAGTTACATAAAACATGCACTCCCAAATGTACTGTTTTAAAAATCTGTGATTAACCAGTGGGGGAATAGAATAACTTTTTAATAAAATATGGTGAATATACAAAATAAATAGCACTCCTAAAGAGCAAATTGTAATTGTCCATGGCACTGGATTGCAACATCATGGAGTGACAATATTTAAGCTGACAAAAATCTACAGAAATACGTGAAGTTATATGCTTTCTTGTTCTCATTTCTTTTCACATTTGCCTTTGCCCATCTTGATAGAAAGATGGCATCCATACAAAATTCATTTTTTCATGTTACGAAAATGTAATGATGCATAAGATCCACAATACAAACCATCAAGTTTTATTTTGTGTGTAAGCAGAAGAGTAACTCTTCACTTCAAGAAGATCTTCCCATAAAGTGTTCTATTGTCCTTTTCACCTTTTACCAATGGAACAGCGTAGTATTTTTATTCCTTTTAGCTGTACTATTAAGCTTTTGTTTCACACCTTAAAACTATGGGAAAATACAAGTTACTGATCTCTAATTTTGCATATGGCCAGTAAAAGCATACAAGTATTCACAATATTGCTTTAATAGGGACTTCCTCAGTGACTGCTCAGTGATGCAATAACATTTCCATTTTAGAAGATAAAGAAGAAAGATAAGGATAGACGAGTGCTGAACAGTAATTTTACTGCTTCTCAGCTTAGCAGATGCATCTGAAACTCAGCAATTGCTCACAAATACTGCACTTGTATTTAACTAGAAACGTGCTCCTATTTTCTTATAGGAAAGGGCAAGTTTAAGAAGGATGAACCCCTTCAAGCTGTTCTTCAACCACAGAAGTGGAACTCATGAAGATTTATCTTTGTATTCCCTGCCTCCCCTTTGCTTGCCTGCCTCGTTGGGATGGAGGGTGCCTGCTTTCTCAGTGTTCAGCACAGCACAGCTCCCACTGCCTACAGTTTGCAGTGGCACTTCTACAAATTACACTCCTTCATTACCAACCACCATGAAAAACAGAGTTCACAACCACATGTGCAAAGTGAGTTGTATCACACAGGAAATCTGTGGCAAAGGCAGGGATACTATTTGGTTCCCCACAGCTGCACTCATGCCTTAATCATGAAAACACATTCTCTGCAGTTGTCTTCTACGTTCACTGTGTCCTTCCAATAGCTGCAACAAAGTACAGGTTGTACAGAGCACATTCACTTTTACTATGGCGCGATTCATCCTCCAGCACGGGTCTTTCCCTGCGCTACACAACACAGGAGGCCATGGAAAATTCCCTCTGCTCAAAGGAATCACACACAGTTCCCTCTGCCTCACCACTGGCATAATCCACCAGAGCCCTTGTGCTTTTTTCTGCCTCTTCTACCACCAGGAGAGTTGGGTGCATGGGAGTGATAGGATTCCCGATCCAATTCCTGCATGTAATCAGGCCTGACTGCAGCTGCAGTGAGCGGCAGGATCAGGGAAAACTGTTTTGAACGCCAGTAGCCCCGGGGCTGGAGCATGCCCAGATGTTTCATGGAATGGCTCTGGCAGACCAGTCGCACACAGGTGTTTATTGGCTTGAAGTAGAAGTCAGGAATACCAGGAATAATTCATCCACCACTTGGCTCTTCAAACAGGAATGAGCACAACGAGCAAATCTAAATGGCAGATAACGGCGGCTCTTAGCTCACACACACACACACACACACAGGGTAAACACAGAAAATGGAGCTTCACCCACGGAGCTGCATGTGGGATGAACTTTTTATTTTCCTGGAACGAACTCATTTTAGTTATGAAAACTGATTATGCATATTGTGAAAGGCATGCAGCCAAGCAACTGTACAAATCTCTTTTTCACTAATATCTCTCATTTTTAGGAACAAAACATGCTGCTGCTAAATGCAAGTACAAGTCTGCTTAGAAACATGATTTGCAGTTTACTTTCTCTTCATGTTTAAAAGCTATTCCTAAGCAAAACAGACTGTTATGAATACTAACCAGATAAGAAGTAGCATTGTGTAGTTAGCTTAAATATTCTGATTTTCACACTAAAATTACTCTAAGAAGCAAAGACTTGCTGTATGTGGCAAATCAAAGGAGAAATGTAAGAAGCTCTTCCTGAGAGGTTCGCTACTCTGCACAGCAAAAGCTCTGCTCAGCCTCTCCGTGACCTGGGCTCCTCATGATTTATTGGTTATCTTTAATAAAGCGAAATCCAAGCACCTTTTCTGTTTTGTTACTTTCATTTTAAAACCAGCAGTAGCAGACAGACAGACAAAGTCTAGTTTTAGCCTGGGAGCTAAAAGAAATACTTCTAACATACATATGTACTGTTACAGTCTGACTTATAAATGCTCAGTAGTAAAGTCAGCAGGAATTGAGCACTAAAACTGGAGAAGAGTAAATGGAAAGAGATCCTGCTGTATTTGCAGACTTGGGGTAATAAGGAAAGCACTCCTGACTGCTCTTGGAAACTTGTCATGTTAGTGAGTAAGGGGAGAGGTCAGGCAGTGACAGACTGCTCTGCCAGCCTGAAATGGGGGTTGCACCAAGTCTAAAAAACTGAAAACATGCATTTAACTTAAAATGAATGTTATTAAAACAAATTATACCCATCATTCAGAAATGTAATCTGAAAGTACCATAACTCCTGGCTTCTGTTCAGATGATGTCTGGCAGTGTGCTGTGTATCATCCACAAAGTATCTTCTCGAATCCCCAGCACCCTGGCTTCAGAACTGCTCTAAATCTCACCAAATTCTGATGTTTCTGATGTCATTTTCTAAGCTTAAAGTGGTCTTGCAAGTGACATCAATCATGACTCAACCTAGCCTCTCTTGCCATATATGACAAAGGCTCCTATTTTTAATTTTTCAGACAAATAGAGCTTGTATAACTTTTTTTCTTTTGCCAAAAATACGTCAGTTCAAATCTTGCTATTCCAAGCATATTCTGTTCTTTTGGAATATTTGTCAGCTGGCCTATTTATATCAGGTTTATAAGAAATTAAATGTTTTTCTAGAGGCAAAATAGCAGACTTGGAGAACAGAGCTTCCACCTTGCATTAATAGAATTTGTAAAAATCTGTGGTTATATTGTCAAGAAGCAAAGAGACTAATTGCACAGAGCCAACAATTCACTCAGCATGATGGTTAAAATGCATACATAAATGGATAAAAATTATTTGTATTAGTGCCTGCAGTCTCTTGTAAATGTCAAATACTTTCTTGACATTCTAAAACCCAGGCTGTACAGTGAAAGTGGGAGAGTAGAATTTTGTATTAATTTAAAAATGTATAAAACTGAATATCCCTTTCTAGCACTATTTCACTGCTTCATGATGACCTTAGATGCTGATTGTAACTGGTTATACTCTTTCAACTCATCATGGCTCTCATTTTTCTTCCAGCAGAGTAATGAATGTTTTACTTGAGATAAATACATAAGATTTTACTTCCTGTGAAAGGAGATATTTAAAGAGATTCCCTACAACCAGTTTTCCCACTTGGAGAAAGTTGTAAATGTTCATTTCCCCTATTTCCCATGCATGGTAGTCTTGCTGTTCCCATGAACTTGATCTTCTTCTGTAAATCCCCATCCCATGCATTTATCTCCATGTTTATCATTACTGTCACTTCAGCTTTATACTGTTCACTTTAATCACCTCACCCTTTAAGACAGGGTTCAAAGGACACCTGGACATAGCCCCATCTCCCAATCCTTAAAACATTCACTAAAAATTCTAGTATTAAGGATTTATGATGTTTCCTTGGATCAAAAAATTTGTGTCCTTACCATACATCCATCAGACTTCACTTTTTTTACTCTGCTGCTCTAAAGTAGAATGATGCACAGGTGTAATTAAACTGACAGAAGTGTTTGTATTTTTCTAGAACAGATCACTTACATTTTGTACAACTGACATTTTATTCATTGTTCTCATTAGTACCCACATTTATTTCCAAAGAATTGTGAAATGAAATAATCAAAAAACTACCAGCTGCACAAGTCTTCTGAAGCCTCGGAGTCTGTCTTACACATTACAAAAACATGCAAGGCTAAGGGCTTAGAGATAGTCTAAGAAAAAAAAAAGAAAAAAGAATTGAAAAGGAATATCCAGGTGGTTTTGTAACTGCAAAATACAATAAAGTAGAGTTTGGAAAGTATTACGCAGAAATCTAATAACAAAAAACCCCCAAGATACGCCATTTACAAGTTGAGCTGTGCAGTGCTGTGCCTTTGCGTGAGCTGAAACCAGTAAAGCAGACAGAGCTCACTGGACAGGGTTTGTGAACTTGCCACTGCTCTGAATGTACAAATGTAGAACTGGCAGCTTACAGGCTGCTCAGCAACACTAGAAAATCTTTCAAGGCTTAAGGTTAACTAAGGTTAATTATTCCGAAACACTATTTTGTAGATTTCAGTAGTAATTGCCCAAAGTGACAGCAATTAATTGCTGCCCCCATTTTGAGAGCACTTGGGAAATTACTTAAAAGTGTGTAGAAGATTTATCATGACCACACCGTAGGTGTAAAAGCAGTGAAACGCTGAAAGGACTTCTGAGTAGCAGAGGGCAGGGCCATCTAATGCAGTCCCAGAATTTTCATTAAATAATTTAGACAAAGACTCAATAGATTTATCAGCCACACATATTTACTACCACGTTTGATGGGACTCTGATGCATTTGCATTGAAGTTTGCTCCCAGATAGTAATCTCAGATACTAATCCAAAGATAATAACCAGACAGTTCTCACACATTTGATTACTTGCTGAAATATTTATCATCTTTCCTGATCACGTCTTATCTCAAAGCCAGACCCTGAGCCCAGAGAAGTAATCAGCTTGGTTCCAGAGTAAGAGCTGCCAACCCCATTGTGAGGACTGTTACTGAAGTCAAAGGGACCACACATGAAACAAGGCACTAAGGTTCAACTGTAAAAGTCAGCAAGACCTGGCATTAGATTACAAGGTCTTGAGAGCAAAGGCATTCCTGATTTCCCAGGCATGGAAAGACAAGAGGTAAAACTCTGATACTGTTAAAATAAAAAAAAACCTTTCCAAACTTCACTAGCACTGCATGTTTATTGTGTTCATTCACTGCCATCTCATCTGTGCCACGCTGTTGAACTGCAGGAACAATCCTAGTGGTACAGATGAAAGTCATTTGAGGCTAACTACAGGACGAGTTCCTACTATCACTCCTTTAGGGACTGAAGTGGTGTCAGCTCTCTGCTGGTATTTCACCCTTGTCCCAAGCACATGATAGAGAAAGCAGCAGCAGCCATTAGGTACTCACAGTGAAGCAATCCAGACTAAGCACTTTCCAATAGCATAAAATGAGGCAATTTACCAGGAAGAGAGGGAGTTGCATTAGCATGAAAAAATTCTAAGTTATTCACAAGATGCTATAAGAGAAGAAAGAGTCATCAATCCTGAGCACTGGAACCATGAGGATCCATAAGGATTTTACATGACGCTCACAAGCCCAAGCCAAGTAATCACTGCTGTAAGTGGAGCCAAGAGGGGAGCAGAGCAGTAGCACTGGCTCCCTGCAGAGCTCGCTCAGATTTAGAGAGAATCTGGCCTCTTGTGTCTTCCACTTACACATTGTGACAGACAAATTAGCATAGCTGGGAGTGACCCAGGAGTTCCTGCAGAAAATCTGAGCATGAGTGTCTCACTGGGGGTACTTAAATGTGCTTGCAGGGACAATAGGAAACGCCAGATGTACAGACGCACCACATTCTGCCAGTGGCAGCAGAGTTAACACCAGCCACCACCACCCCTCTGGTACAAAGCAGTTGAACGTGAAGGAGGCTCAGGATTAAACCTGCAACCACCTTGTCAGCAATACACAGACACTTCAACCACACACGTCGTGGGACTTGTTGGACTTGCATAGACTCTCAAGTGTAGGCAGGTTTTAATACCACGTTCAGAAGATGATTTCTGGGGATGACAAAGTCAAGAGCTACATTCAGTGACACTGTGAATGGGAAGCACATGCAGAATCTGCCATGAGGTAGTCAAGAACTGCACACTGGAATGTGTTACCTGACGGGGGTAATGCAACTGCTCCCTGCTAAATGCGGGTAAGAGAGGGGCCCAGGGGTGGTGATGGCTCCTTCTTGTACTAAAGAGGGAGTGAATGACATTCTGGGTGCTCAAATCATCTTCCCATGCTGTTTTCACCCATAGGTTGCTCATTTTTGTGCAGACTTGGAGACTTGCCAGTGTTCAGAATCCAGCAGTGTCCCAGCTTCTCCCTTCCAGTGGTTCCTGGCCAGCCTCTCCTTTCTGCTTCACATTGCCTTTGTTAAACTACTGGCCCCTGACATGGAGAGGCTTTTTGAGAAGACTGGTTAGGAAGAAAGGAAACGAGATTAAACAGAATAGGTCACTTGAGAACACTTGCAGAAATTTTGTCTTTATTTGCTTGGTCTGGTAGCTCTGGAAGATAGGAACTCCACATGTTTTATGGTTACATTTATATAACAAATAAAGTCTTTAATTACAGCAACCCTTACTTTCAAGGAGGCAGTAGGGAAGTCAAAGAAAAACAGAAGACTTTGCAGTCAGAGTAATAATGTCTGATAATTAGAAGTGTCAGATAATCCTCTGAAAATTAAAAATGGAATAATAAAATACTTTCCTCATTTACTTAGTTACCGTGTAATCTCATCAGGGATACCATCCCTCATTTCAAACACTGTGGTGTTACCCATGGCAGCCTCTCCCGTGGCAAAGAGTGGCACCTCCTGCTTTGCTTGGAACAGCTTCCCTGCAGCTCCCCTGCCGTGCCGCAGCATCTCCCGAGCCCAGGCGCTGGCTGACACTCACGGAGAGCATGGTGTCAGGAGCGGGGTACGAATGGAGCTGGATTTTTGAAGGGAAAATAGAATTTGATACTTCAGTTCCCACAGGGTACCACCACAGAGACTATTTTCTGTAAAATGAAACCAGTGGTGTGATGTTTTACACCACAATATCGCATAAAAGGCAAGACAGTTGGCCCAGTGATACTCCTACACAGACAAATTCCTGTGTCTCTGGACAGGTTTACATTTCTTTATCTGGCAAGCATAAAATTGTAGTCTGTGTACAAAGTAGCTTTTTTATTTAAGGAACAATTAAGCTAATCCCACAAGATTTCATGTTTAACTAGGTTTGTAGTGAACGAGTTCGTAGTCTGCATTCAATCAAGCTCTTTTGACTTTCAGAAAATAGGGGCAAACCAGTATATATGAAATGTAACATTCTAAGTTTCCTGGGATGTGTGAGTCCTACTGGAGTAAAAATATACATGTATTTGCTAAAACTCTGGTATTCTATACGTAAATTTCTTTCTTTAGTCTCCCAATTATGCAATATAAATCTGCATTTTTCATTAAAATAAACTGGTGTACACTAAAACACTTGATAAACACATAACAATATGTACATGTGCACACATGCTCAGTAAAAGTTGCTGTTGGCTTGAAGGTAACATCAGCTGCATCCATGACAAGATGCAGGTTCTTGGCCTTCAAAGTCTCACCTACTAAAAAGTGTGGTCAGGTTCTGTGCTTTTTTTCAGTGTGGTTTGAGCTGGGGTTGAATCCAGCTGTGGTCAATGATGATCTGAATTCAATGAAGTCAAGAGAAGACAATAATTCAGGTTCAGTTCTGGTTTTTGACAAAACAATGGTTCCAATCAATTTTTGGTTTTGGTTCTACTTCCTGCTTAACAGCTTTGTAAAGAAAAACATCTGGAATAATAACCTAGCAGGGCCAATAAGCTAGACTGCTCTTTCATACTGTCCAGATAGCACCAATAATAACAAAACTTTCAATCCAGTTTTCAACAATGAAAAAAACACAACCAAACAAGAAAACTCCTTTTGTGCCTTACAGTCAGTAGTGGCCAGGACTGCACACAGGACTTGGAGCATCCCTGCCTCCATTGCACCAGGCAGGGAAATGGGCCAGGACCAGCCCTGCCGTTCCGGCTCTGCAGGTAGGAGGCAGTGCCCAGCTCATACCCACAGCTGATCCCCCCTGCCGTCAAGCTGCCCGCAGGGCTGCCAGGGCCAGGCTACTGCAAGCCCAAGCTGTGCCTGGGCACTGCCCAGCATGGGCTGAAGCCCTGCCAGGGAGCTCCAACCATCTGATCCTCCTGTGAGATGCTGAATCCTGGATCTGACAGCCCCCTCAGGCCAGCACTGCCTCTGTGCCAGCTGGTAGGAAGAGCTGTACCCATGCATCTCCCTGCACCTTCCTGCTGCTCTGCCATCTCTCCCACTTCTTTTAGTGAGCTCTTTTGAACCTGGGACTACATCTTTGTTCCATGTTCATTTGGTGCCTAACACAGGCCAGCCTGGTTTTGGAGATAGGGCTCCAGAAGCTGCATCAAAGTACATTTAGTGGGGAAGTATAAACCACACAGGGCATGCAAAACTCTGTGGAGTGGTCTCAACCCATGCTCACATCTGGGCAACTGCCCCACCACAAATGTCAGCCTTGACCGTGAAACGTGACTACCCCCACTGCCTGAGGTTAGGACCAATTTTAGGGAACTGTAGTTGCTTAAAAACAAGCCACTAATGGAAGTTGGAAAAGGGAGAGGACACACCAGGAAATGTCCAGAGGTCACACAGAAAACAAGCAGAACTGCCGCCAGTGGCCATTGCCTCCAACAAGAACCCTGAAGCCAACACTGGCTGCATAAAATTTACAATTGCTCCTGGTCTTTTTACCATATGCTGCTCTCATGCATCAAACAGACCACAGGGACCTTTCAGAGCAATTCTTGTTTTCATGGGACAAAACACTGTTCAGGTGCTCTCCATCTGGAAAAAACACTAGCTCCTCACTTCTGTTTCAGGAACACACCACCCCTGTGTCCATTGGGAAGGAGGCAAAAAAATGTCCTTGTATCAAATTTGTGATGTCTGTTTTTCAAAATCAGTTAATTGTCCCTTTTCTCCTCCTTATATGACTGAATTAGTAAACTGAAACTGTACAAGGGTGAAGAGGAAAAGAAAGAATGAAATTTTCAATGACTAAACACAGTTTGGTAATTTTGAGTTAGAGCTGTGATCGCTGTACTCTTGTTGCAAAAGTTAATGAAGTTAGAAGAAAGTAAAGCAGCATCTTGGCCAACATCACCAGGATCTGCAGTACTCCTCCTGAATACATGTCAGCTCCATAATTTGGACCATTTTAGCTTTGTTTATCAATGAAGATTTACTGGTGCTTATTTATATTTACCAAGGAAGGAACAGAAACTGCAGCACATTTGCAGCCAAGTCTCTGACCTCCTGTTCAGTGATTTATGAAACTGAAGATGCATTTTCAGGGTAGTACTTGCATTTGTAACATTCTTAGTTCATCTCTGCCATACCCACAGACCCTCTCTTTAAAACACGTACCTGAAGTTTTTATGAGCCTGTGTATAATCCCACAGAAAGCTTGTAATATCTTTGTTAAAACACAAATCTAAATTTCACTTCACAATTATTGGATGCCTTCTGAGTTTTTTTATAATATTCAAGTTCTGAACATTAATATAGCTACTGAAAAGAGATCTAATTAGAAAAGAAATTGTGACCTAGTTTTCTCTATTTCTTATCAAAAAGTTTTCAGATACTGTTTGAGCCATTTGAACCCTCTTGGCAATTCTGAGGATATTTTTCTCCACATATTGAAATGTGTAGCTGGCAGCTTCTGCCACTGAGTCCTTAAAAATTCGCTTAAACAGACATAAGTGTACAACTGAAACAGAAACAAAGTCTCAATAATCACAGAGATTTACCCTCTTTGTTCAAATGTTGGATTTCAATTACAGAAAATACCACAGTATTTTATTATAGAGAGGTAAAATCATTCCATAGAGTCTTCCAAATATCCAACTTGTATTTCAGACAGAGATATCAAGAGGGGAAAAGTCTCTAGCTGTCCAGAATTCCAAATTCTCTCATTTGTACTGCCATTTAACAGAAGACAAAATTTAAGACCAGACTTTAACTGTTTCCAAATGTTTTTGTGTGTTTTTCTGATGAAACCTTTAACTGTTATCTAGCACCACAATTCTTACACAACAAATGCACCTACAGTCGCCCTTTAATTTTGTGTTCAGACATTTTTCTGTTGAATGCTTGGTATCATATATTAATCATGGTAATATATGATAGATACTTAATAACACTGAGAGCACAAGGATCTTGGGGAAATTTCAAGTACAAATACTTTAAGCACTGATACACAGAAATCTTGGGGGGAAGTGACTATAGAGAGAGCAGTAGCAAAAATAGACTAGATTATAATTTTAATTTCAAATCTCTGAAGAAACTATTCATCCTTTGAAACAATCTTAAAAAGCTAAATATAGGCTTTACCCAAGAAAAAATTCTCCACACACAGTAGGAACCTGAACTGAAGTCCAAGTGGGAAATGCAGAACAGTGAACTGAAACAAAACAGAAGGTGCTTAAAAGTCTTCTCTCTAATCTAATCTCTATGTGTTAGGCAACCTTTTTTTCCTGGAAAAGTCATAACACAGTGCAAAAAGTAACTGAGTTCAAGCATTACTTTCTTTGAGTCATACAAATGAGCACAACCTCCCACAGGACTTGTGCATGGCCTCTATGTGTCTGGTGAAACACTCCGAGTCAACAACTCAGATAACACTCCGAGACTTTGCAAGCCCAGATGAGCCGATATTTTAGTTTGATCCACAGATGTAAGCTTTTGCCCTCAAAAAGAAAATGGTTTATTATGGAGTGGGCTACAGGACAGGGTAAACATCAATTCTGAAGAAGAGTTTGGCAACAAAAATGAAATATTAAGAGCTGTTATCCTTGTTCTACGATGCTTTGTTTTTCCATTTAAGACAATTGGAACATTAAAATTAATAGAGAGTCCCATGAAATAACTTACTACATAGGTGTTTTACCTTTTAAAGTAATTTTGTTCATCCTGGAGAAGAGAAGGCTCTGAGGAGACCTTATAGCACCTTCCAGTACCTAAAGGGGCTACAAGAGAGCTGGAGAGGGACTCTTTACAAGTCAGTGTAGCAGTAGAACAAGGGGGAATTGCTTTAAGCTGAAGGATGGTGGGTTTAGATTAGGTATTAGGAAGAAATTCATTACTGTTTGGGATGTAAGACATTGAAACAGGTTGTCTAGAGACATTGTGGAAGCCCCATCCCTGGCAGTGTTCAAGGCCAGGCTGGATTGGGCTCCGAGTAACCTGGTTGAGTGAAAGTGTTCCTGACAATGCCAGGGGGGTTGGAACGAGATGATCTTTGAGGTCCCTTCCCATGTAAACCATTCTGGAATGTTATGGTGCAATTTACAACAAAGCAAAAAACACCTTCAGTGGTATATCAATAATTTATTGTTTTGCATAAGACGGTAAGATTGGATTTCAGGTAGGACATCAACCAAGGACCTGATGGTGAATTCAAGTATAGAGCTTGGTACAATATTAAAAAATACTACCCTTTGTTTAACTACAGCAAACAGCTAGAACACAATAAAAACATCTGGACTTGACTGTCAAAACATACATTTCTCTAAAAACCCACACAACACAACTTGAATATATGGAATATTGGAAACATGTTTAGTTGTCTTCCTTCCCAAATTCTTAGGAGTCAAAGGAACAATCCACCCCCCTGTTCCCCTTGGTATCCCAGAACATTTCAGCACACAGGCTCAGAATCCATCATGATAAGCTCCTGTCCTGTTGAAACTGTTTGACTAAGACATTTTTTCTGCCTAGACCTACTGTCATCTCTGCCTACCATGTGGAAGGCTTTGATTTTTAGCTTTTGAAGCTAAATTATGCAATAATGTTGATTTTTAAAGAGCAATTTAGTAATGTAATTAAAAACGTTTCTGACTCATCAAAGACTGTGCACGTTTTACTCTGTTGCTTGGATCTATGTTTCTGAGAGTCCCTTTCTTATGCAGGTGTTTCTATTCAGGAATTAGCTGCTGGCTCAGAGATGGGGCAGGCAGCCATGGGCCTGGGAGTCTCCTGCCAGGATGTGCCGCGGATCCGAGGGTCGGTGTCTCTGGGAAGGCAGCAGAGCACCATGCTGCTTACTGCTGCTCAGGGCTGCAGAGCTGTGCACAGGAGCCTCCCAGACCACACTGACTCAGGAATGGGAATTAAATTAATTTCAAAAAGACAGGAAAAACAGCCTGCAGGACAGCCAGACCTTCTCTACCAGGGAGTTTGCAGATTATTCTAGCATCTACTTCACAAAGAGAAAAGCAGGTCCCTTATGCAAGCGTGACTGTACCCCAGTGTTCCAAGACAGCCCAGGTTAGAAGCAATACTAGCAGTGTTTAGGAGGACTAAAGCCCCTCCTGTTAGAATTGGCCAGATCCTGTGAGATGCTGAGTGTCTTCTCCACTTCAAAAGATGGTGAAGGCACTCAGCATCTCGCAGGCAAAGGCAAACTGACCCGCTGAATTCCATATCCCCTGAAAAAGTTTGATTTTCAGTAATTAAAAATAGAAAATGTTTTCTCAACTCAGATAATCTCTATGCAATTAATTTAATTAATAAATTCCTATTTATGTTACAAAAAAAGTTTAAGTCCACCAGGAAAATGGTGAAATTTGACAGAAGTTACAGTAGAGCTTTTCAAGCAGAGCATGTTTCCATACTGGGACTCAGTACATCTGTAATTCTTGCATAAACATTTCCAGACTCCCAGGGATTTTGCTGTTGTTTCTTGCATTTCACTTGTTTTATAAGACTCTAAGCTAAATGCAATGGCCCACACATTAAATACACATTTAGAATAAAACTGCAAAACCTCATGGCTTTATCAGCATATGAACTGAAATAAAATATTTACATGGAATGTTGAGCTCCATTTACAGAGACTGTTTCCAATTACAGACTTAGCAATCTCTTTAATAAATGATCACATTGACAAGAAATTTAAAAACTTAACATCCCTTTTCAACCCTTTCATAAATATATAAAGTTTCACTAAATTCTTTTTTCTTCAAACAAGAGAGCTATATTCTCTTTACAGATTAACATGAAATAATGGTTTCCTGTTTGAATGCAACAGATGGGATGATCCGAAATCAGCAAATTCCTATACACATTCTGTACTTACAAGACATATTCACAACACAACACACAGGTGTTACTTGGTCTTTACATCTGTATTCATTTCCTGCATATCAGTAGTAAGTAAATAAAAATACCAAATTATCTATATTAAAAATACATCCTCTAATATACATTTGCTTACACTGACACATCAAATCTTACAATGGGGTTTCCAACTGTCTGACCAGTGACAAGGATGTTTTTTACAGTGAACTCTACAGCATTAATTTATTTTTGAGTGGAAACAAAATACATGTTACACTATTAAAAAGTATCGCTACATACTCTACAATAAAAAGAATTAATCTATTTGAACTGCTTTTCAGATGTCCAAGGTTTCCTCACTGTTTGAAAATTTCGGATGGGAAAACTGTTTTAAAGTGTGCCAAAAACATTTAAAATCAATTTAAAGGGGAAAAAAATTATTCTCTACATTGTTGCTATTCATATCCCTTTGCCACTGATTTTACAGACGTTTAATCCCAAAGACTTTGAAATTATATACACACTAACTCACATTTTTTCCTATTAAAATAATGATTCCCATGACTTTTCTTTTTTTGTGCCACAGAGCATGCGTGAAAGTATTTTCAATCCATATATGCTCACAGCTGAGTGTTTCACTATTAAGCCACTGAACACATCTTTCTTTCCATGATTATATAATTGCAAAGGAATACTTAAATCAGTCTGTACATGTAAGACAAGGTTCACATCTAGAAAAGTAAAAACACATTGATACATAACTATGGTGTCTTGTTCATAAAAATGTTGGTCACTTTTGCCTGTTTCAGTTCTCTCCAGCACTTAAAGGGCAATAACTTCCAAGTGCTGATGTGCTCATTTATGAGAACAGTTATGCTTAAAACCACTGAAGTGCTGATCTACAGCATCAGTTTGTATCTTCTGCAAACTTTGTGTTAAAAACACTCACCTTGGAAACACACAGATGAAATAAAGATGTGTTTGGCAGTTTTGCTGTACTAGTATTAGCTCATTTTACAGAGCACAGTAAGTCTCTGGTTTAACCTGACTGTTCTGCCCCAAACCAGAATTGAAGACACAGGAAAACAAGACCAGTTCCAAGTGCATGAAGAGTACACCTGCGGCTCAGTAGAGTTAAAAGCCCTCCTCCCAAGAAAATGGCCATCGAGTAAAGCCTAACCATGCCCAAGGTTTAGATGCCGATACAACAGCAGAGGTTTTGTCTTTTCAGAACGTTACTATGAGTGTAGCCAGCTGACAGGAACCCAGAAGGTCTCGGTCTCCAACCTGTCAAAAGTTGTTTTAAGCTCACTGTAAGCTGTAGCGAGGTCATCGTTGACTATCACCTTGTCAAAAAGGTGGCCATACTGGCTCTCCATCACATGGGCAGATTTAATCATTTCGTGAAAATCTTCTTCCTAGAAAGAGCAGTGCAATAAAGATCAGTGCACAACCAGTCCATAGAAACACTGCATAAACTCTTCCTGTATTAAATATGGTCTAATTGCTTATTTCTTATCTCATCTGGAGAGGGAAACTGTACTTCTAATTAAAAAAAAAATAGAGATTACTATTACAAGTGATCTCAGAGAGTGTTCTGACGAGTTGACTCAGCTCAATACACAATTCTTTCATCTCTCCACTTGTAGGGACACAATTAGTCACTGCACGGTAAGTACTGAGACATTTTCTGTTAGCACCAGTGGAAAATGTTTCTAGCTGTTTACTTTGATGATACATTTAAAGTTTCATTATGTTAATCTCAGCTTGCTATTAGCACACCATGAATTACAGCACAGCCCTTTTTCTTTTAAGAGTAGGAGTCATCATTCTATGCCTTGTTCAATCTGGCTTAGTGAATTTCTCTTCATGTTTGGGGAGGGAACAAATCTTACTAATTTGTTTAAATGACTTTGAGAGATGAAACCTGTCCTAAATAAGCGATGGCCTGAAAGTTGCTCTTAAACAAACTCCTCTTACTTTTTTACACAAACCAACATTTTCTTACAAAATGTAAGTTCCAAACTATTCCAAATGCATGTTCTACACAGATACAGGCTGCGATGATATACGTGACTAATTTTGAAACAAAACCTAAAAAATCTTAAGTAACACCTGAAGGAGGAAAAATGATCCACACTGTAAATACAGATAAACAGTCTAATGATGATCAACTTTGCTGTAGATTCAATTAAAATATGATTTCATTATATTACAAGGAAGAAAGTATGTTAATACTGGGTAATCTAAAACAGCAAAAAACAGCATTTGTTCCTTGCTTAGATATCTCCTTTCTTACAATGTTCATTTTCCTTTAATATTTAAAAAACCCTCTATTACTCTTATCCAGAAATATGGGCTTTTTATAAAAGCAGCATTTACTTTTTTAATTGGTTCTTTATATTTGCATTTTCCTCTAAATTTAGACCCCTTAATGCAGTTGACAAAACAAACACATTCTTATATTTGAATAGAAACATCTAAGCCCAGGTGCAAATTTTTTAAAGGAAATTCACAGTATTATCTCTCATAAAGATGCTTGCACTGCAGGGGTTCTTTAATGATATAAAGTCAGAGGACCATGGAAACTGTAAATACCCATGAGCATATAAAACAATTAAAACACCATAGTAAATGTGTAATGTGAGAGAGGTTGAGAAACAGCAAGATGCTTGTGTGACAAGTGCTGTCAATGAGAACTTTTCAAGGTAAACTGCTAAAACAAAACTCTTAACAGGTTCTCATATTTTACCATGTCTAATTATACTTACTGTAAAGGGCTTTGCAGTTCCCTTATCATCTTTACTTGAAATAATCTTGGCATTTTTTCTGGTTTCTCTCAAACGGTCAAGTGATGGAGGTTTTATAAATATAACAAATGGTTTAAACTCATATGTCCGCAAGTGTTTCACTGTCTGGGAAAATGAAAGATTTTAATTAATTAGTTTATTTTCACAATGGAATTTACTGTAATAAAAAGAAACTCCCCACTGACCAGAATAAACCCATAAAGCATTTCTAGGCAGGTATTTTTCATTTACAGCCATAGCACTCTGCTGACCAGCACTGATCCATGCATGGAGAATTTTCAGAATGGTAAGAAACCCTTTCTCCAAGGGTGATCATTGGTCTTGATTTCCACACGGCTGCTGGTAAACCCCATGCAGTCTGGCAAAGCTTGAGTTGTGCACACAGTGCCACTGGCAGTGAGAGGATGGAGGGGAACAGCAGGTATTCAGGAGAGGAGGAAAAGTTCAGCCCATTTTAGCAAGAATAACCCCTTCTGTACCCAGGAAAATTAGCAGAAAGAGGTGTCTGTCACACACAAAAGGTCAGTGATTTTTCTCTTCAGTAATGTGTGCCCACCACACAACTCCCTGCTGTTCATTTTTCCTGAGTGACCTGTGTGGTGTTAGAGGCAGGACTATGATTCAGTTGCAGCACAGGGTGGTAGTATGGAGGTCAGAAGCTTCCTATCCTCTCTACACTGCCATGGCCCACAGGAAAATCCCACATTGGAGAGTGGGTCCCAGAATGGTTCACAAGCTTGGGTCCCCAAGAGAATTTAGTGCTTTGCAGGAACACAGGGCTGTGTGGGATAGGCAATGGCCTTGCCAGCTGCCCTCCTCCCCCAGCATGGCCTATGGCTTCTCAGCCACTCCTCTGCCAGTGCAGCCCCTTTCCTGCTCCCAGGGCACAGCCCCGCATCCAAAACTGCCCCAGGAGCTGCACACAAGCTGCCAGGGTTCAGAAGCCATACATGGGCAACCCTTGGAGGAGAGATGCTTTGGCTGGGTTTAAACAAACTAGTCCAGCTCCTAGAAGCACTGTGGTTATTAGGAACAAAGATTTCCCAGTGGAGCTGTTCAGTGGGGTTGAAAGACAAGGTCAATGCAAGAAAAAATGGTTTAGAGAGGAATATTCTTAACAACTATCCAGGCAATATCACATTTAGTGCATTCCTTGACTCATGTCCACCCCGCATGGAAACCCTTGGCATGAACAGTCTAGTGAAACATGTGAGGGAGAGCTACTGGACTTGGTGATAACTCAAAACTATTCTGAAATTAAAGTTTCAGAGACAATCTCTTGCCCAAACTAATAGAAAGATAAACAGAAATACAGGAGCATTCTGTAATTAAATCTTTGGTATTAAGCTGCAGGCTTCTAATTCCCTTATTTACTGGCTACATATTTATCTTCTCTCAGAGAGCCTTGCTGAGATAAAGGTAGCCAGCAAACCGACTCAACAGTCATTCAATGTAGGATTAAGTATACCTTTCTAGAAATATTTTTGTCCCGAAATTCCAATACGCAATATGGGGAAGTAACAGAGTTCAGAAGACATGCTTACTTACATGAGGTTGCACATCCAACAAACAAACTTTGTTTTTAGCTAGAACTGATCGAACAGAGTCTAAACTTGTACCATAGTAGTTGTTCTTATACTCGCCATACTCGATAAACCTGTGGCAGAAGGTGAAAACAACTGGAATCATTTCCATTTTGTTCAGAAAAAAAGCTTAAATTTGCTTTATAAGATTTAATTCAGGAGCAAAAATATTTTACTTTACATGAGAGTTCTACCATGTTTTATAAAGGAAATGCTGTCAAGTACTTCAGCATGTCAATTTTAAGAAATCTTCTACTTTACCGCTTTCAAATCAGTAACACCTGCTTGTATTACAGTTAAAGAGAAAACAGTACTGTAGTCCAACAGCCCACTAATGTTTTCCATCACCTCTTTTTCTGAACTAATGCAATGCAATAAAACAGTGGATAAGCTAAACAATAGAAACTACTGAAATTTCATTGCACACTACAGAATATCCAAATTCTCTGTCTCTGAAGAGGAGGAGTGATGACGGTGCTGGTGGAACTAAGGCGGCTGGTTATTTGCTATAAAAGTACAAGCACGATTTGCCAGAAAAGCAAAGCACAGTTTGAAGTTTCAATAAAACCCACAGCTCTGTGTCTAAGACACTTTTGCCCTCTGAAACTGGGGCAGAATTTCAAGCTACAGAATTTTACAGGCTGCTGGAGAGCACGATGCTACCATTGTCTCTTCATTTTAGTTTACTTTCTGGAGGGTGTGCAGGCAGGGGCTCCACTGTAGATCTCTAAATTCAAAAGCAGAGGAAGTGCCTGGCCTGAAAGAGAGCAGAACTACACAAACATTGACTCAGGCACGTCTGCAGCACTTCCACACCCCCCCTTCCCTACAGCTGTAATGCTTTACTGCTATAAGATGCTCTATTAAAAGAATGCTCCCCCATCCTAAGCACCTATAATTTCAGTGTCTCCTGGAGGAGCTGAGGTACTAAAACTACTTGTAAGCTTAGAAACTGTTGTGTTTGCACATCCTGCTTTTTTTACTCTGTGTTTTTTCCCCAGCTGCTTATATAACAAAATGTAATTTTAACTCATCTTCAAAACACTGCAACCTATATCTACTTTGACTCATTATTTAAAATAACCACCCGCCCCATTTTATAATAAACAATTGTTTTAACTACAGTTCTAGTTAAAAATCTCTTCAACATACTTGTTATTCTGTACATCTGTCTCAAACAAGTGCTTGGAAATGAAAATGTATTCGACACCATCACTTTCTTGGCTTCTCCTTGGACGGGTAGTGTCTGCAGTTTCATCATATAAAAAAAAAAAAAAAAGGAAAATATGCACAAAACAATATAATGCAAAACAGTTCAGGAAAAACTGAAAAGTACAAACTCTTTGTGCAATACTAAGCATAGCACTTCCCTCACTTCTGAAGCACATAAGGCTGCTCTGGATCTGGTAAAACATAAGCACATGACCGGATTGAGTTTTAAATGCGTGCAGGAAAAGCAGGAAAAAACCTACTGGACAAGTATCAGATTATCATTTTTTATTAACTAGTGGAAAAATCCAATAAAATGAGGACAGCTGAATAATAAAAGGAACAGCAGTCCATAACAATTACCCCAGCCTTGCCTCTTGTTAAACTTATTAGCATATGAGACCATAAAGGGAAACAAAGCACACCATCCTGATTTATAAAATGTTATGTTCATTAACAACTCTTGTAGCTGTGGTGTGTGAAGCATGGTAATAAAAAAATGGGGTGTGAACTTTATGTCTTAGTGCTTTTCTTTATCTGGTGATCAAAATAGAATTCCATTTTCTTTCAGTAGCCTTGTATTATTTGCACTTCCTATTTTCCCCCAAGTAGGTATAAGGGTTTTGCTTAGAAATGAAACTTATTTGTGGGGTTGTCACTTATGACTAATGAACCCATTAAAATATTCTATTTTGAACAAGTTAAATACTACAGCATCATATATTCTCCATCACATATGGACATACAAAACTTGCTTGCAGCAAGACAGTGTTAAATGCCATTTGATATATCACTCTTCTTCTTAGTCTGACACAATGAGGAATATTTCCAAGACAGGAATCCCAGCTCTCTCTCCAAGTCCTGACTTACTGAATTTCAGGGAGAGGGATTCCTTTACATGTTTGTTTTAACTTATAACCACACATTTGGAAGAGAAAAGAGAGAAGGCTTGATGAATACTAGCAACTTTTACAGAAATATTTTTGGGCAAATGATTGGATATACTTCAATGTGTTAAATATTTTGGGAACATCTAGCTTTTTTGTTGTTGTTGCTCTCAATGCCCAGTTGGAGCAAATACATGCAAAAGAAATGACATGTCAAACTAAATGCATTTCTTTTTTTACTTAGCAAATCCATTCATATAGATACACTTCACAGAATATCTGCTCTTGCAAAAAAACCTGTGACAGAATCTCCCAAATTCAGAATACTGGAGCCATATTTTTGAAGGATCTCTATAGAAGGTACAAGTAGAAAGCAAACCAAGAAATCAAAGTCTAAAACTGTTGAGTTCTCCATATTAAAGAAAACCCAGTAAAGTATTGTAGAAGTTAACAGAGCACAAGATTACTCAATTTTATAAAAATCACACTACTTGGTCTGAGAGAAGAAAGAGGAAAAAACATCCCCGAATCAACTCTTCTAAAGCTAATCAAAGGAATTTTATTAATTTATTCACTGGATTAAACTGTTTATCATCAATTTTCATTTTTCAGCCTGACAGATAAAGGCCAGTTTGCAGAATGCAAGCATTGGTAACAGAGTATGTTTCACTGCTTTACAGCCAAATCCAGGGTGTTCTTCAGCTGAGTTTCATTTACTAAACCTCACTAACATCAATCATGCTAAACTTGTACTGAAAGTGTACTGCAATGCCTCTGAGCCAAAATGCTCTATCAGTTTAATCAATGCTATTTAATATATAAGTGCAGCAGCACTTTTAAAAATTAGAAAAGTAATTTGGATGCCAAGCATGCATTTGGAACCCCAAATTTGAAAGTACCTTAAAGGTAATGCAATAATAAAGGCTAATAATGCAAGTGTATCATTAGAGAACAGAAGTGCATTTTTACTTACGTGGCACTGTTACCCCGTAGTGCTGGGTATCACTGATTAGCAATTTCCGTTTGAGTTCATTCAGTCCAACCCCTACAGGACCTGAAAGAAAAAAACTGTCCTGTTTCCCAACAGCCTGAATACAAGTTGTCTCTAGTATTCAGGTGAAAGTATGCTCAAGGTAAGACTACATGGCCTATAGCTGCCTTTTAACATTACTGCCTTTTAATCAGTGATTTGGAAATGCCCATGGTTCCAGCCTCTCCCAGAATATACAGAGCTGACAAATTTCAGGGGAGGCAGTTGGCAGTTACTTTGATCTGACTTTATTACTAAGGAAATATCAGTGAAAAAAAGTTGCCAGCAAAGTTGGCTTTCTTTTCTGCAGCAACTACCCTCAGCATGCACTCACCTCCATCTCAGCCCTACTACAAACCCCTGCATCCTAACCTGCAGCTTTCCAGAACAAAAACTGGTTTAGCTGTTTATTTTGACAGAATACCCCCAACGTGCAGATTAGAGGATCTCAGCTAGCATGTACAAAGTGCCCCCAAAGCCTGCACTCTGTGTGTTAGCACGGCACGCTCCCTCCTGCTGCTGCATCCCTTGCCCGCACCAGATGCCCCGGGGGACAACTGCTTCCACCTTCTCATGCATGCCCTGGCAGCACTGCTCCTTCCAGCCCCTGCTGCAGGCAGGAACATTGCCCAGCTCCTGGTTGCCTGCAGCTGTCACCATCCACCTTTCAACAGTGTGAGGGTGGCATTGCATGGAGACAGGAAGGAAGGGCAGCACTTGCCAGGTCACAATCCATTTGGGATGTTTGGGTTTCTTTCTTTGTTGTTGATTTTCTTTTAAACTGTTCTTGTCATCTGCCTGCTGTCTGAACAGGTCCAAAGCAAATGTTTCCTTCTTCATGCGACTGCCAAAGCGAGACCACTCTTGGAAAGAAGATGGCAGGAAGAAACAAAGACTGCATGGAATTTTTTTGACCCGTCTCCTCCACCTCCACTTGAGTTGTGCTGTATTAGAAGCTACTGAGCAAGACATTCCTCTTAGCTTTCAAGTTGTCCCTAATTGTTAGCTGTTTGCCAGCGGTGCCTTAGGTCTCTGTGAGGGCACTCTCTCCTGTGAGGTCTCAAAGGCTCCACAGACACTCACTGCCTGTCCCCAGGAGCACTTTATGCAGGGCTCCAGCCTGCCTGCCTACTTTGGTGACAGGGCCATGGTGCTGTGTGTGAAGAGAGCTTAGCTCTGCATGTTCTTAAGTTTCTGACAGTGGAGAGCTTTCATTTCTATAGAGCCAGGTCAACAGCAGAAGGCAAAGAAGAATGAGTCATTGGAACCATATCCCAAATAATGCAAAGATAATACCTGTGGTTTTAAGGAAAATTCTTGCACATCTAGTAAAAGGAACACATTTATATATGGAGTGTTTCTTAACAAAGACATTTTAAACATTGTAAATACTAAACCTAATAAACATTTCAATGAAATAGTGTTGTAACCACTACTAGTCAGAGTCCAAAAACAGACTGATGCTTCAGTACCCTCAGGTGCCTATCTGTAAAAATGACCATACACCCTGTCTGGAGTTGAAATACATAATGATGAAAAGCAAGTGCTTGCTACTTTGCTGCTACCCCCAGACTATGGTCCTGCTGTAAAATCTTAGAGTTTCTACATTTAAAGTTTCTATGTGTTCACATCAGATAAACACACAACTATATTTCAAGTTCTATCTCTGACCTTCCTGTAAATTGATCTACCAGTATGTATAAATGTGTATTTAATATGGTGTACAGCAGCCTCTACTGGTGCACGTCTGCAGAGGACAGCAATGTGTTATGTAGATAATGACATTACTTTTGTTATAATTTAGCTTTTTTCCCTCTTTATAATAGTTTAGCTATTTAAGGCAAATATAGACTTTTATAGGAAAACTAATGAAAACTCTTAATATATCCTAGCAAAGACAACCAAACCAAATGGAATTCAGCTTTTAAAAATCACTCTATTACTTTTAAACAAAAAAAAATCTTCCCCATCAAATCAACACAAATATTATTTCCTTAGTCTACATGCTGTCAAATCAACAGTATGCTATTAGCTCTATTTATATCTATATAAAGAGTCCAGGCTTCACTTCCTGCGACACATGCTTTGGAAGCTTAGCTTAACTCTATTTCCAGACCACAAATTCACTACTATTGTCTCCCCTTCCAGATTAACATTTAAAAATCATCTTTAAATTAACTACTGAAAGGTGTAGATTCTTCTTTTTCAGTGCTGTCTTCACAGAGTTCTCATAACTGTAGCATATGGACACTGAAGGCTGATTCCAGCTCAGCAAAGCCATCCATTATGTGGATTTTTATACTACCTCTCCCAAGTGTAATATACAATTCCCTTCTAAATATTCTTTTCATTTTGATGCAGCAGAGAAAGATGCCAGTTTCTAATAGTTATGAATCTGAACACAATTTGGACTCAAAAGAAGGATATAGTGTCAGGATTTAAAAGGATAATTTTGATTCTTATAGTCAAATATAAAGCATGCAGGATCCATGTCTGTAGTGTAGTTTTGATTTACTATAAATCACCCAGGCAGCAATATTTACAGTTATGTTGGCAGATTTAGAGATACTTTGCTTACTGTTTTAAAGGAACACTTGTGCTGCTTGCTGTTACATGTTAAGTCATGTTAATGGTCAAATCCTGCACAAGTGGACTGCAGTGACTACCTCACTTTATTGAGAGACATCCGCAGAATTAAACTACCAATCATTAAAACTTGCACTAAATTTTTTACCACTCAGACATGTCTGAAGAAAACTGAAAAAAACCCAAGTTTAGGTCTTGGGAGGGTTAAGCCAATCAGCCATTCTGCACCCATAGACACATAATGAGCTCCTAGTAGTCTTTTGGAAAGAAAAGAAAAGTGGTCTTTCAGAATAGATTTTGTGAGTTAGATGACAATATCCCTGCTAGGATCACAAGAACCCAGTAGGAGACATGCCTTGAGAAAAGCTCTGTGGCTCAGTTCCTAGTACATTATAATGCAAAGACTGCACATGCATGTCTGACTGCGGCTCACTGTGGTAGGAAAGGAGAACCTCCTTATTTTGTATTTCAATACACTTTAACAAGCAGTGGGAGTGTACTTTGAGTTTGAAGTTCACTGAAGTAGGATCAGTGAGTTTGTATTGATGTTCTCACAGGCAAGGCTAGGCACTATGTTACATCCTATGTATTTGTTCCTGAACCTTGCTGACCCTCCCATACCTTCAATCAGGAAGTTTTAATGCAGATAGCAATTATAGATCTCTTTCTTCAGTGTCCAGTTAGTTTACTGGAAGTAGCATGGCCACAGTAGGCCATTTTCCTGCATTACTGCAGTAGATCAATTAAGACTCTGCAAGCCAATACTCAACATGTTAAAGCTAAGTCAGAAGATGTGGAGAGTTAAAAGATCCTTTCATTTCATCCTCCTTTGCTCTGAAATAGACCTGGCCTCATCATAACTCCTTCATGATAAAACCAGAGGTGATAGATTAAAAAAAAAAACAAAAAAACAAAAAAAAAAACAAAAAAAACCCCAACTAAGCAATACAACAAATAGAAAGCTTTTCCAGTCCCAGATTCCTTTTCTTCACAGTAGTGACCAGAAGCACATCTTTGTGAGAAGTACTGACAGCCTCATGCAGAGACAGAGGCTGTACTGATTGTGTCAGACACTAATAACAACTTCTCCTTTATGGTTACACACCTCTGGCCTTTGCTTCCAGCACTGCCATTTTGGACAGAGGCATCACCATGGGTGACCACAGCACCTGAAAGGCCCTGCACACCTCCAGTGATCACAGTGCATGGCCAGAACAATGTGTGTGCTCTAGGGAACAAGTGCTCATGGTTTGTTACTGATAATTTCGCTTTATCCTGCCCCTTCAGAAAGCTCTGAGTTAGCTGAAACTATGCCAGATAAAGTTATTGCATATAACACATCCATTCTAACTCAAAGGAAATAAAATTTATGCTACTCTGGCTCTTGAAATTTACTACAGCAGAAGACTGTGAGCAGGACTTTTCCCTCATTAATATAAACAAAAATTCTAGTGTCTAAATAATACATGTCATTTTAGAATATTCTACCTTCATCTGATAGGGCTGTGAGGTATGTAACACTTAGGATGCAGGCAATATTTGTGATGGAAGACTTTAAGGATTTCTTGGCAGTTTGGGAACAGAAGTTACTAGAGGCAGACTGATGACATAATATTGGATAAATTTGTTTTTAGCAGACTCATCACAATCCTAACAATTAAAAGCACACAGAAATATTTGTTCTTCAATATTACTGCATCAGATGAAGATGTTATTTTAGCCCCAAGGATCTGCAGGGCTTTATTAATGAACTTTCAGATAAGATAAAATCTTGACAAACTGGTACATTGAACTGACCCTGAGAGTAGTGTGTATCACACAACAGGGTGCTGAAATCACTGTGTGTGCAATTCATGTTCTTTAAATTAGACTATACCAATTCAAAATGAAGTGAAATTTGTTTCAAAGCTGTCAAACTCCCTTCCCCTAAAAAAAAGGCAAAACCAAACCTAAATGTCCTCTTTTAAACAGTAAATTATATATTTAGACCTAGAATAACACAACAGACATCTAGTGAAGATGTCTGCACCAATTACAGCTATAAATTAATTATATGTCCCTTTCTTTCCTGGTACTACTATACAAATTATATTCAATGTATTATATGGAACATTGCTACTGGCACACAAAAAGCTTTTAAAATGTGTTCGCTTTTAGTATACCTGTATTGCTTAGCTCTGCTATTTTTTCCACATTTTGCCCAAGACATTTTTATGGTATTGGCCAGACTTAAGCTGCTCTTAATATCCAGAGAAAAAACATTAGAATTACTGAAGTCCGCAATAAATTTCTGAATTGCTTTTGTTACTGAAAAAGCACTCTTTCTTCATCTGATTTATTACAGCAAAAATCAGATGGAATCTCTAGGCATTCCTTAGATCAGACATATGCAATTTGTTATAAAAAGTCTACTTATCACACTTTTGAACTACTCTCTGTTGATGTAACTGTAAAATCAATTCAAGCATGTTATTACTTGTTGTATATAACCCACAATCTCACAGTGATCACACTAGTAGGTGGCTGATTTTTAGTGCTGGAGAGTGACAAAACTGTTTATTAAAAACTCAATTTAATGTTCCCTTGGATATGAGCGATATAAAAACACAGCTACTCAACATTTCCTAACAGTCCCTGACAGAGGGTCATATTTCTCTGCTCTACTGCTTTCAGAATGGAAGAAATTTTACTAATGAAGCATTAGCCTATGTGTTACTGCCAAGGAAACAATAATCAATGAGACATTACTCACTCGTAGTGATGGTTACTCATTACTCATTGGTACTCCACTTGTTACCTTTCATAAGCTTAAGATAATGCACTTTCTCTCTTTTTGGGAGACTGAAGCAATGTGTTTTGATTATATAATAAATGCTGTGAGGAAGCCATGGCAGTGACAGACTATAGGAGAAAGCTGACTAGGGATAATATGTTGAGTCTTCAGCAGCTATGCTTACATTCATCCTTGGCCTACGGAGGTCCACCTTGCATCCACCTTTCTTACTACTTGACCATTTACTTTTTCTAATGCAGTTGGGGGGGGGGGGGTCTGTTTCTTTCCACTTTTATTGTCTGTCTTTATTGACTTCAGGTATTTATATTGTTCTCTTCTTTTTTTTCCCCCCCACATGGATATATTGATTGATCTCTAAGAGTGAAATATCAACATAATTCTTTTGAGTTTTAGGACAGCTTGACTGCTGCATTCAGACTTGTAACCATGGTAGCTGTATTTTAATGTCATCTCCCCTTGGCTTAGGAAAGCTTTAAACACAAAGCATCCTTATATGCAAGCTGGGACATCCTGTCTAGAAAGGTGGACTACTAGAAAGGTGAAAAACTGGAAAATGTTCAAAGGGAAGGGGTTATTGTTCTGTGTTCTATGGCTCTTTATAAGGGGAGTTCCCTGGGACATAATCTGTTTCACATCTGTACCAATGACACAGAGTGGGCCCTTACAAAGCTTGCCCATGGCAAGATGAGTGATACAAGTGACTTGCTCAAGGGCAGGGCTTCCATCCAGAGAGCTCCAGGCATAGGCTGGCAGAACTTAGTGAAATTTGATGACAAAGTTCTGCATTACAGGCTGGGGACTGACTGGCTGAATGACAAGGACCTTGGGGTTCAGATGGGCAGAGCTAAGCAGGAGTCCCCAGCGCTCGCTGGCAGCAATGAAGAGTAACAGGAGACTGGGCTGTATCAGCAAGAGCCTGGCCCATAGATAGAGGGGAATGATTCTTCCCCTTCACCCAGCACTTGTCAGTCCCTTGTGAGGAATCTCTGTCAACAACAAGCCCTGCACTAAAATACTGTTGATAAACAGGATCAAACACATCAGAGGGCTTTGAAGATGGTCAGGAGCTGAATCACATGACCTCTAAGAGAGACTGAGGGAAATGGGCTTGCCTAGCTTGGGGAAGAGATGTCTTCAGGGAGACCCACCAGCACCCTTCTGACACTCACTGACAAGATGGAAGCCACCCCTTCACTGAGGTGTGAGGTAAGACAGAGAAGACACGATGGGAAGACAGGTTCCCAAACTTGCTGCCATGAGCAACCTGAACTCCTGAGATCCCTTCCAATCTAAATGACTCTTTGGTAAGCATTGTGCTAATCAGCAGGTCTCTGTTTTACTACGTTAGGGAAAAAAACCAAAAAAAAAAACAGAACCAAAAAAAAAAAAAAAAAAGAAAGAAACCAAAAACACCCACAAAAATAACCCCAAACAACAACTTACCAACCAAAACAACAAGCCTGTATTTGTCATTAGGTTGTCGTCTATATTTTGCAACTTCTTCATAGGTTGGGATATCTGCTGTATCATACTGATCACTCTTCTTGCATTCATACATGGATTTGTTTGTTTTTTTATCTTTTCTGCTAAGACGAAAGCTTCTTCTAAAACCAGCTGCAGTAAGAACAGGGTTTTTTTAAAGTAAGAAAACAAGTCTTCTTAAAACATTTGAAAATAGTCTCTTCCAAACATTAAAAGATTGGAGCATGGAATAAAAAGGGCATTATATGTTTAATAACTCAGGTCATTAGAATGACATTTCCCATGTTTTTAAACTGTATCAGGTACCTATTTAAACTGCAAAAATTAAGATTACCAATAAAAACATAACCTTGGAAACAATAAACTGCAAAATGTAATTGCAATAAATTGTTAATATATTTAGATTATTTGGACAATTTGATTATCTTAAAAATTAATATATATACACACAAGGAAATTCATGCAACCTGGAGTCTCATACCACATCTAATGCATGTCTATTAAATCACCATGGCACACAGACATCAAATACAACATAGGATAAAAAAAATCTGCTGTCTGAAAGGGTTAATGAGAATTAACTCCTTGAACAATTCTGTTGTGCTTAGCTCCATGCTGATAGTGTATTAAAAAAATTGCATTAAACCTTTCCTGACTATATTTAATAGACAATCCAAGCACTCATAGATAAATTACAAAATACTAGAAACATCTTAGAAAATACAGTGCACATATTACAAATTTAAAAGATCTATATTTAAAATTGCATCAACTGTGTGATATCTATTGTGCCTTCTAGAGCAGACTTGAAATTTCTTCACAGCTTCTTAGCTTCTTCATAGCTTTTAAACTCTCTCAAAGGAGAAAATTATAGGCATTTTCAAGCAGAACAGCACAAAAAACCCTGTTTTATACTACATGTTAAAAACTAATTTACTCCTCTGTTAACGATTACCTTAGAGTTTTTCAAATAAATCCTTTATATTGCATAACATTTAATTTTACTGTACTCTACAACACTGCATTTGTTCTATAAGGAAGTATAGGAAAGACTGTGAAGACTGCAAAGCTGATTTCACTATCTGGTGGTAGTAGAGTAAAACACAAGCTATACTTTAAATACTGGAAAAGTTGGGGTTTTTCCCCAGAACACTTCATAGGACAGTAAACTTTTGGTAACCCCAGATTTTCATCAAAATGTTTTCATATTATAATAGCACTTATGTTTAGGTGTTTGAGAAGTAATCATATTACAATTTCTTCTTCAAAGATAATATCACGCAAGTTCAAGATTCAGTTGTGCAAATATTTAACACCAGATCTGAAGAGAAATGCTACAAGGCTTAATATAGGCTTAGCATTTTGCACACATACAGTTTCATTGAGCATAAATCATCACAGAACCTGGACCACAGAGGATGTTAACCAAGTTACTTAATTGATGTGAGCCCCTACACCCATGGGAATCTACAACACAAGCATCCACACAACAGGTGAAGAAAAATTTCTTTGAGAACACCATGATGTCAACCCATTTACATTCAAAACACGAATAAATAAATTGAAAAATCTATGCCAAAGGAGAAGAGCTAGCATCCACAGAAAGGGCAATGATATTTTTAAGAAGTACAGTATAGTCTAGATTAAGTAGAAGGTGGGCTGGCATAGAAAAGAGATCAAAATATAAGATATGAAAACATAATGAAATAGATTGGGTTACGTTATTTTGTTATTTAAATAACACTAACATTGAAGTGACTGCAGTCAGAAATAGAAATGCTCTACTGGAGAGCTTACACACCCACAAGAGGGCCTGGGAGATCTTGCCCTGTGGTGAAGTCCATCACGACACAAGAATGTTTTCTTGATCATAACTATACCTAAGTGTATAGACAGCTATATAAAGAAAGGTTAAAAGTAGCTTTAGCAATACAGACTACAGACATATAAAGTGAGTTACAAATTTCCTGAGGCCTCATCTAAAATGCTCCTTATTAAAAAAAACCAAAATCTAACAAAAAAAATTGCCCAAAACCCTGAAAATTATTTTGTTTGTTGCATTTTTTTCCTTTACAACCATTTTATGGAAAAACAAAAAAATAGAGAAAAAATAAAGAATAATTCTTCACTGTTGACTTCTAAATTGTTTACAAAATTAAGAGCATTGTTACAAAACCAAGAATCCATGTATCTGGAAAAGGCAAAAAGTAAGGATAATGATCAAATGAAGCTATGTGATCTCCGTTCCAGTTTGGTGTGGACCTTACAATTAACAACAGTTCCGTGTCCCTGATCAGCTGTCTCAAAATGCTATTAGAACAGCTTCTTAATCTCCACTTAAATGGTGAACTGTGCAATCTTTATGAAAAGTATTTTTTCTGCAGAATCTTCCTATCAATTCAATCCCCACTTTTAGGTTTTGGTAAGAACATTTGTAACCTGTTCCTCTTTTCTCCAACCAATTCATTCAGATCTCATTAGCAAACTATCAGGTGGTAGGTTATTTAAGAATTTTAATTTCTTTCACTCCTTGAAAAAGGAGAAAAGCTTTCAGCTCTGTCTTCAGGCTGATTTGTCCCTTGTCACTTTTACAGGCTCCACAGAAAACATAACAAAGACTCAGGTGATATGATTCCACTTCTAACATGCTTTTCCTTGAATAAAATATTTGATATTTCTGCCACTGAAACTCCTTGGCAAAACGAAAATAGTAATATTTTCCTGCATATTAAGAAAGCTCAACAAGAAGTTCAACCAGAACTTACGACATTACAGAAAATAAAATATACTAAGTATATTTTACAAATGTGAGAAAAAGACAGAAACCAGAGTAAGGCTGACTTCTCTGCCATGTGCTGGTGAAGGTGCTCTGTAAAATTACTGACTATTAAAAGTTTGTGTTTGCTTTGCTTCTTTATGACTATTAACAATTTGGAAGTGTTTTTAATTGTTCCTCAAAGTCCATCTGAAGAGCCCCATACAGAATCCCAAGAAAGTTTGCTTTAAATAGCATTCAATGCAGTTCCAAGAGGAAGGATGAGAATGTTTCAAATATATCCAACACTTTTATAATACTACTGCTGCATTCCTGAAAGCATCTTCATTCTTCATCACTCATCATCTGTCATTGTATGTCCTCCCATATATGGCTTAACTTTCCTGTGACTTAGAAGCTGTTTAATAGAAATGTTAATAAATATTTTCTATTGAATGTCTGCATTTGTAATTGCATTTTATGCTGGGAACTATGACTGCACAAAACTATTAAGCTGAATGGAAACAATATTGTACTTTTAAGGAATAAAAACATTTATGAAAAGGCAAAAAAAATCTACTAATATTTGCATATTTTATGGTTTTGAAAACATGAAAACCAAACTTCATATATTTAAATTAACAACAGAGCATCATTAAAATATAGGGACAATTACTACAGAGAACCAAATCCAATCCTAATATGCAATAGAGAAGGCTGCTGTAAAACGATTTAGGTTAAAAGTAAATTTCTACAAAGAACAAAAGGAAAATTTATTTCTTGCCTAGAATGTTTGATATTATAAACCTTGATGAATATGAAAGGAGCTGCAGGCTACACTGTCTGTGGAATATGGGTATCAGCAGAGATTAACCTTAGTTGCCAAGTATGCAGACTATAAAATAAAATGGGAAAATTCTATCACTAAAGCGACATAATCTCCTGACCAACTGAGAAGCTTGCACCAGCTCACTGGTTACAGCTACATGACTAGAAGCTTACTGAACATGCAAACCCATAAACTACTGCTGGAATGTAACAGATTTGGTGAAATAAGAGCAGGCTCTGGGAAGAAAATATTAAGAACAAATGTTCTCAAACTACTGATGTCTTCAAAACTTTTACGTCTCAATATGAAATAAAAATAAAAAATCATTACTAATAAACTTAATTAAGGCCCAACAATCAAAGAGAAATCACTTAGATCTTTAATAACAAAAAAAAAAAACTTAGCAGAAAAGTTTGTTATTCTTTTAACCATTAGCAGTATACATTTCGTCATCTCAGAACAACATCCTTACACTTACACAAAGAAATCCACTGGGGCCTCACACAGAATTCCTAACTGAAAACAGACAATGTGTGAACCTGCCTGCCTTGCAATATTTTAAAAGGATGGTGATGTAAATAGCTGTGCTTATTTACATTTAATGACATAATTATGAAAAAGTAGATTGCAACTATGTTGTGTAAATTTCAGTCCAAATATACTAATAAAACCAGAAAGTTAATTTCTCAAATTCAGACAGACTACACTAACAGGAAATAATAAAATATAAACTCATGCATGCTTCATAAATTCACAAGTAAGACTCTGGAATGCTATAAAGCACTTACACAGGCTTTTGCTAATTTTCATTCATTAAAATAAGCGCTTAAGTACGTGTTTAAATTACATATGTTCTTCACTGAATTTAATTTTGTCTTAGAGTGAACAACTACTATTTAATTGTAAATGCATTTAAGAGCACCCTTTGTATTCATATTACCGACAAAAGTAAGTTTGGTACCATGGTCATTATCTGGGTTTGTATGAACGTAATCTTTTTACTAGATATGGATATTATTTTTTCCCCAAAATATTGGTATTTTTTTTACACTGGCTCATATACTGAGGATTTCTATTGTAACACAGGAACTGCACAAACACAGAGCAGACTTCTAACTCTGTTTTCTTCTGGACTGATTCCCAGCTTGCACATTTAGACAGGGTTAATAAAAATTTAGATTATGTCTGGCTTTTAAAGACGAAATTGAGAATAGTAAACAGATGATATTCATCTATATTTACTGTATGTTCATAAAGGTTCAAGCAATGTAACCAGAACTTAAGCTTGGCAAAGGCAAACTCCTAATGTTTTCCTCAGCAATTCCTCAGGAAATTACAGCAGAAACATATGATACCATACTGTGGCTTCAATATTAGAAATTGGTAGAAAATCATTAATTTTTTCTGAGTCAGTTTAGAGGAGAGGGTTCAAATTAGTAGCAGTATAGCCCTGGATATAAAAGATTTGACCCCAAATGGTTGAGACATTCTGCTTTGTGAACACTCTCTTCCTGTGCTTTTCATCACCACCTTGTATGCGTCTGAAGTACATATCCTTTCAGAGAGAGTCGGGTGTTCAGAAGGTAATCTGGTTCATGGATTGAAGCACCAGAGCCATATAGATATAGATATAGATAGATATAGATATAGATATAGATATAGATATAGATATAGATATAGATATAGATATA
>VZUI01050636.1:0-35772 GCA_013401135.1 Cettia cetti | reverse complement strand
TATATTTATATTTATATTTATATTTATATTTATATTTATATTTATATTTATATTTATATTTATATTTATATTTACACTTACATTTACATTTACATTTACATTTACATTTACATTTACATTTACATTTACATTTACATTTATATTTATATTACTGCAATATTCTGAATGCTTTGAGATACTTGCAGCAATCAGTATAAATAAATTACTTATTATTGGATTTTAACTAGAACTCAATCTAAATTAATACATGAACCTTTAGACAATACAAGAGACAACAATAAAATAAAGTTCAAACTACTGAATATAAAGTTAAAAACAAGTTTCCCATTGCCCTCCAATATCTGCAAGAGAGACAGCTGATGTTGCCAATAATGTAAGACCTGAAAGACACAGAAACGATTCTGAAAAAGTTCTGGCATATTTTGAAATTTTTTGTTTAAAAAATGTGAAGGAAAGAGATTTGAAGAGTCTGCTTTATCATGATGATGTGTGCTGGGAACATTTTTTGTCTCCCTGCAAATGGAGAACCAGAATCTTTCTCACTTCATGTAGAGCTCTCCTTCAACAAATAAAAGGCATAAAAATCACAAGTTAAATGTGCATGTACCAAACAAGTGTGTACAGACAATGACTAGAATTCAAGCACTACAAGGCTGTAACAGCACATTGCAACAATAATTCATCATCCTATTTTCCAGCAGATCGATGTGAGGGACAGGTTACTTTTCATTCTAGTTGGTCATAACAGAGTAGACAAAGCAGACATCAGAGATCTCTGGAGCACTGCACTCAGCAGTCCTACATGTGTGCTGGAGAAGTTCTTTGTGCCACCTCAGCTTATAGCTTAGTCATAATTAGTGGCATTGTCAAAAAACCAGTTATGGGTGTTTATCTGCCCTCCCCAAAACAGACAACGAATTAACTCTCATTGGTAGATGAGGGGCCATAGATTGGTAGCTCTTCCAAATACAAAAATAAAAATGTCGCTGTAAAAGATTAAATTATTTTTGCACATTTAGAGTTAACATAGAGTTGTGTAGCCAGAAGCTATTTAGACATAGATAGCTCGGTTGGTTAAAGCAGGGTGCTAACACACCAAGGTTGTGGCTTCAATCTCCATATGGACCATTCACTTCAGAGTTGGACTTGAAGATCCTTGTAGACCCTTCTCAACTCAGAATATTCTGTGATCTTACACATACACATGTGCATAGCTGGACACACAGATGAAATAAAATGTTGCTTGGCTGGGTTTTTCAAAAAAGCTTTTTCTATTCTGTTGAGAGGCTAAGAGAAGTTCCCTCTTGTTTGAGCTCGGCATTGGCCTGTGAATACTGAACTAGAAGGTCAATGGCTTTGCCTTTTTTACTGACTCACTATCAATCATGCATTCAGTCCCCAGAGACAGTATGGAATAGGGAATGGCAAACCTAATGTGTTTTCCATGAGGGCAGGTCTCAAGAGCTCAGTTGGTATGGCACTGCTGGGGCTGGAGCCAAGAGGGCACTTACAGCAGAGCCAGAGCTCAATTACAGGGCTGTGTCCTTCCTGCCAGAGCAGAGTGAATCTGCGCATTCTGCATGGCTGGGTTCCTCCAGGAACCCCTCTGTAGAGAAACCAATGCTTTATTTTGAGAAAAGAACTATCTGAAGGTAACGGTGGTGAAATGTTCTCTCTTGTTTGAGTTTTAGTGCAGCAATAAATACTTTGCCCTACTTGAAATGTTTAGTGTATTGTTTCTTTAAAAAAAATACATCATAACCCTTCACAACCAAAGAGTGAGTGCCCTCTTAAAAATTAAACACTAGGAGAAGGTGTGTGCACAGAGCTGAGGGTATTAAGCTGTACAGACAATAGATAGTTCAATAAAAACCTCTTGGCAGAGAAGTGGTTCAAGTGTTTTACATGTTGCCTCCAGCTTTAATCTTGACTAACTAACTCAGTGAGGATTTTTTTCACTAGCTAGCAAAGTGTGTTCATGTTCTTTTCATTAAATAAGACAAGACAAATCCTACATCCTCATTTTGATATTCTCTTTCTCATCTTTCACCATGAGAAGGAAAGACAAAAAAAGGTCTTATAACAACTTTATGATATTCTGCACATCCTTAATTTTCACTCTGTTCTAGCAGCTCCTGTAGAGGAATTTATTAGGTACTACCAGCTCATTAACAAAAAATAAGAAAAGAAAGAATAAAGGAAACTAATGAAGTCTCTAAAAAAAAGTGTGGTGTAATTTAAGGCACCATAGAATAACCAAGATGCTTGGAGAAGAGGTAGCAAGAGAAATGCCAGAGACTCTTGGGGTGACAACAGCCCTCTGGCAAAGTTTCCTGGAGGCCAGGAAGAATGTTTAAAAAAAAAAAAAAAAAAAAAAAAAAAAAAAAGCTTATCTTTGCAAAGTAACATAGAGATTCAGGCTCTGCTATATAAATGAAATAGATAATAAGTAATAGACAGTGTGAATCTATGAGGTGATATTGTTATGCAACCTTAATACTTAGAGAACTATCTGCTGAATCTAACATGTTTATGGAATTTCATAAGGGGGTTCATTATGTACCATGGTATGAATACAAAAACTAACTCTGCAGTACAGAAAAGCAGGTGCCAACAAGAGATTGGGATTCCCATCCTTCTCTTGTACTTAGATTTCTAAGTTTTACCCTCCAAAAAGGCATCATAGACACTCTGCTTTGGCAAGGGGGGAGTGATGAGGTTCTTCCTTGTATTCAGCGGATCACTGGTTAACCCATTGATTTGGGATTATTTTTTATTCTTTAGGGAGGGTTTCATACTTTCATGTGTTTCATGGTTCATCAGCCTGAAGAAGATAAAAATTTTTATTTTCCACCCACATGGAGAATATACCTGGCTGGTTTTCAATATGACTACCATCTGCTTCAGCTATTTTACTTTGCAAAAAAAAAAAGTTGATATTTAATGGGCTAAGAGTACAAGCATCTGGGGAAAACAAATAGTAAGACATGGATTCTAGCTTTTGTCATGAGGATTATTATATATTTTATTCCATATAGGATGCCTAATCACTCTTTAAAATAGGTATCAGAACATATAATTCCCTGGTCTGACCCTAAATTACCATTTAGTGGATTGGCAGGGTTTCTTCACTGGGCACAGAGCATGTCATAGAATATTTGTATTGGAGAAATTAATGGACTTGCCTAAAATTGACTTGAATATATTGCAGAATTTCCCTCTAAAACTGTTTAGCTTTTTTAATTTGAGCTTTTTGTCACATTAATAAATTCTAAATATAGTCTTAATCTTATGTTTCATTCTAGCATCATATTTCTTTTATTATTGCTTTCAAGGTTAATTTAGCACAAAGAATAAGTGGACATAAACACATGGTGAATATTAGCTCATTAATTGGCTCAAATAACTTCAAAAATATTGCAAAGACATTAACTCTTCATCAATTTGAAGAGAAGGTTAGTTTTAATTGGATAAGTTGGCTGCTACATATTTGCAAAAAGCTGGATAAAGGTATACCACAGCCGTAATACACCAGTTCTAAATGCAATTTTTATATTTCAAGAATCATATTTTATTTGAATTTTCTATAATACATATAATTGTATATGCATGCACCTATATATTACACAAGTATATTGTCATATATTTTACATGAGGTTCTATTTCCTGCTAGAAGAGAATCATCTTTAACCTGTAGCTCACACTTACCAAACAGAACAGTGTAATACAGTGTGTTGGGCTTGCATAGCCAGATTTTGGTACCAGGGTGTTCCAGGGGTGGCTTCTGTGAGAAGGTGCCAGAAGCTTCCCCATGTCTGACAGAGCCAGTGCCATCTGCCTCAAAGATGGACCTGCTGCTGGTCAAGGCTGAGGCCACCAGTGGTCATGCCCTGAAATTCAACGTTCATATTTCTGTAGAGAGCACACCCTACAGCAGATCAACACATCACCCAGCAGAGTCACTTGAACAAATACCTATGCATAAATATTTTCTTACTTAACTCCAACAAAAGTTGGGTGCAATAAGCATATTGTAAATCTTTGAATCTTTGCATGTATTTCCACCTTGGGATTAAGTATTACCTCTTTATTCTGATTTTTTTTTTAAAATTTATTTTAATTTACACTTTTCAAGGAAATTAATTCATATCCACAACCAATCTTGAAACAAGTCACCTGAATAAAGGAAATAGATGACTGTAATCCAAGAATGTTATTTAATGATAGGAGCTTAAGGAGAACAGAGATTAAATTTGGGACTTCTTGGCCTTTAATAAAATTTAAATAAAGTGCTATTGTTCAAAAATGAACTCTGCTTATGATGAATTGATTTGGGAATACCCTATGATAACTTAGGATGACCCTTAGTCTCTGCCAGAGTTTTACACATTTCTCTCTGTTCCCACCCCTGTGCAAAGATAATGCCTGATCTCAGTCACACCAGCACCAAACAGAAATAACTCCACTGAACAGAGCTCTGTGTGACCAAGCAACTCTAAACATCAATTCAGCTGTGTCTGCTCTTGCTTCAGGTATAAACATCCCCACTCCTAATAATATCACAGGCACAGACATTTGACACAGCGTTCTTCTGCCTTTAGGGACGTACCCACCGTGAATGAAGATAAGTGATCCTGGACTTGCTTTGTCTGAGCTCCACACTAGGCAAAACTGATCCATGTCTGGAGAAGTGTGGTCACATTAGTTCAGTGCTGCATCCAAGCTGCTGCAGGCAGTGTCACAGTCACACTAACACAGCATCTGTGAGGGCTTTCAGCCTCTAAAGAGAGGGCAGAGATTTTGCATACAGCTGCCAATAGAGACAGGCATGGTCCTATGGCTCCTCTAGTGCATCTCAGTTAATAAATTAAACAGAGAATGGCCAGAGGTGCAAGAGCAACAATTTGGGTGCTGCATTTTTACACTGACAGAGCAGTTCCTACAACATTTTGATATGGATAGTCTCTAAAATGGCACTTAGGTACAACTTTGGAACTGTCACAGACTTAAGGCTGTTCCTAACAGCAATTTACAAAGCAGTCACCCAGTCCTGGGACTCAGGGCAGTCTAGTAATTATGGTCTGACCATGCCACCCCTGGTCACAGACCAAGGAAGCATACTCTACCACTGCAACAGTTTACAAGACATTTAACTCTTGACAGCACTCCACCCACAAATCATGAATCTTGAAGATACCACATTCAGATTTTTTTATCCCGCCAAAGTTGTACATCATCTGTACATGTACATATTGCATATGGCTGTGCAGTAATCTGCTGGCTTTATACATGCAGAATTCACCTTGAGGCTCAAAGCAGGCTATTGCACTCTCTTTTTCCTGATTGAAGGAGCTAATTTAAATCTCAACTAATAAAAATGGAAATATTCTCATGAGTTTCATAAGAGGGAAATCATGTCTCAGACAACACAAAAAGTTGCATGGCCCAAGGAATTCTTCAGAGGAAATACCCTTGGAACTGACTGCAGTAGGAGTCAGCAAACCTTTGTTATATAGTTGTAATGAATCAAGATCTAGATATGCACACAATGAATTGGATGCCTCACTTCACAGGTCAATATATTGGCAGAAGCATTTTCATCTCTAATCTAGTTCAAAACATAGACATAATACACTTTTTTTTTTTAAAAAACATTTCTGTCTTAACCAGAAGCCTTTCCAGCAGAGTTAAGTGAACTGATAAATCTGTCTCTGTTGTTATTATGCTCAATTGATTAGTTCTGCTTCTTCTCACAAGAGACGTACATGAAGAAGTCCCTTTTTGGTAACTAGAAGTAATCTATTTTGTGTTGAAAACAATACCAGGTGAAAATACAAAATTGTTGTCAATTCATTTCAAAAGTAGAACAAATTATATTCTCCAAGTTCAGATACAGTCATCACCATTAGGAAATGACTTCTCATCATTCAACATGTCTTTTAAATTTTCATACATTTTTTGAACAGTTAAGGGTTGAAAATGCTTTTTTACAGAAGACTCATAACCACATCTGAGGTGGGATGGTGATTAGGAGTCAGTGAGTAAGCTCAAAGAATGATGAATTCAGTGACAGGGCAATCCTTCATCTCTTATGTGGAAAAAGTTGTGCTTTTCCATGAACACTTCCTGCTGGTTATTTGATAAATTGGGGCATATGAGAAATATGTCAGTAAAAGTAGTTGTGCAACAGCTCTGATGTGTATGGCAAGAATTTTCTCACAGGAATTCCACTACCTTAGAATTTGCTCCTGTCTATGGAATCAAGTACTGTGAATGAAATAATCTTCACGGCATGCTACAAAATCTATTCTTTCACCAGACTTTTCCACTGAGGAAGGTTTTGAAGACACTAGAGAGAGGAGCAATACTATAGCAAAGAATTACTGTGGGGATGGGGAGAGGAGGAAAATTATGTTTGTAGTGAATTACCTGAAATTTCTTCACTTTCAGTATAACTATGCATTCTTTGGAAGCATTGAGGCATGGGGTTTTTTGGAGGACTTTAAAAAACCCAAGCAAATACAGAGGAATAAAACCATGGATGAGCTAGAGAAGGGGTTTTTTTGCTGACAGATTTCCAGCAGCAAAACCAGCATGTATTTTCACTTGAAAGCCAAACTCTAATGCTGTAATGAAAACTGGCCCTACTTCACTCTGTTTTTCAACTGCACTTCAGTCTCGCTTATTGAGGCTTCCCAATCACACAGCTTTGAACAAAGTAAGAGTCCTTTAAACTTCAACTGGAGTTGTAATTATAACATTATTTATATTGGAAAAGACCTTTAATATTGAGTCCAACCATTAATCTGATAGTCCCAAGTGCACCACTAAACCAAGTCTCCAAATGCCCCATCTACACATCTTGGAAATACTTCCACAGATGATGACAGTGGACATTCCCTGGTTTTCAGGCTCTTTCCCTTCACTTCATACAACCCCTCAAAGCTACTAGGGACAACATCAGCCATCACCACTCTGTCATCCACAGAGCACTATTTCTTCTGCTGAAATCTGTCAAAGACCACATATGCACATTATTTAATTCAAAGTAGATATTGCCAAAGGACACATTTCTTCTCAAAAAATTTCATAAGAAACGTGTTATGTTTTAGAAGAAAAGCTTAATTCTGCTGATTTTTGGGGATCATTTAAATTGTTAAGTTGAAAGAGATTTCATGCCACTGTTTTATGTAGTTTATATATTAAAACACTCCTTTTACAAGTAAGGGATATCACAAAAATTGTCATTTTATAACATGAAGATAAATTACATGTAATCATAACAAACCCCAAAACATTACAAACACAATGAATGAAGCATTTCCTTTCTCCTTTCGTATGGGAAGGCAAGGCTATAAATAGAGGATTCTTACTGAAAACACTACATTTTCATAGAACAGAAATTTGTATTCTCTTATTTAACACTAAATGCTCTAAATATGTATTCATGTCACCTAATTTTGCTTATTACCTTAATTTTCTTCTTATTTCAAATACATTTAGAAAATTTTAACTTTCACAACCTTCCTAAGGTCTTTATTTTACTCTGTGACTTTCCTATTAAGCAACAAATGCATGTTTCAATTTCTTTCACCCAGTCCATTCTTTCACTTTTTCATCCCCTTCTCAGTATTTCTAGGTACAAGTGACACAACGTGAAATGGCCTTAAAATAATAAAAGGGCTGAGTTATCAAGATATGTAATGTAATTTAGTATTTTTGAATGTTTAATAAAATTGTTCTTTTAATCATTTTCTGTTTTTCCAGCAGAATGTCATCAAATCTGAAGCCATTGGGCAAGAAATTATTACATTGTAAAATTAATCCACCACTTTTTCAAAAGAAATTGTGCTGTAATTGTAAATTTTCTTTCTTCTATAACTTAATACAAACCTTGTTGATTTTTCGGGGCTTTGTGAACTTCCTGAAATGAATAGTCAAACAACAGAAGGAGTTCAAAAGAGAGAATTACTCCTAACAAGTAATAAAATGAACAGATGTTGACATTTATCTTTGCTTGAGCTGCCTAACTGGATGTTGCAGTGCTTTGTGGATGTTGGGAAGAACAGTCAGAGGAGTTTTGTTTGTGACAGGTATCAGTATCAAAACATCTGTTAAGTAATGCACTAGAATCATGGAATGCCACATTGGAAGGGACCTCAAGGATCATCTGATCCAACATTTCTTGGAAATAACATGGTCAAGACAAGATGGCCCAGAATCCTATCTAGCTGAATATTAAAAATGTCCAGTGTTGGGGAATCCACCACTTTCCTGGGGAGTTTATGCCAATGGTTAATTGTGCTCATTGTAAAAAAAATTTCCTCTTGTGACCAATTGGAATCTCCCAAGAAGTATCTTGTATTCATTAGCCCTCATCTTTTCCATATGACGTTTTGTAAAAATGTAAGCTCCGTCTTCTTTATAGCCACCCTTTAAACTCTGGAACATGATGAGGTCTCCCCTAGGCCTTCTTTTCTCAAGACTGAACTCGGTCAGATCTCTCAGTCTTTCCTCATGTGTCAGGCTCCCTGCTCTTTTGAACACCTCTGGGCCCCTTTTCTGGGCCTTCTCCTGCCTGTCCACATCTTTTTTGTGCAGTGGGGACCATACCTGAACACAGTATTCCAGGTGGCATCTGACAAGCACAGAGCAGAGTGAGATAATGACTTTTTTTATCTCTGCTGGTGATATCCCTCTTATTGCATCTCAGCATCTTGCTGGCTTTCCTGGCTGCAGCAGCCCGTTTTGACTCACATGGAGCGATTGTTCACCAGGACCCCCAGGTCCCTTTCTACTAGAACTAATCCAAAACTGGAGATGCATTTTTATGAAGCAAATGTGTGGATTAGTCTCTGTTTCACTATGAAGAATTCAGATTTCCAACATTTTGAATTTTGTGACTTGGCACTGGTGGTACATTGACACTGCTGTTTTGAGCACAGATAAGGAGCTCATTTTAATCTCTAATACTTAGGCTAATATATAAACATGTGTTCTTTTAGAGTCCTGAGACACTATTCTTCTTTTAAAATCTAAGATATTTGTCCATTTAAAGTTCATTTGTGATTCACCGACCTTCGAACCATGCATTAAATCTGCGAGCAAGGAAGCCATATTAAGAAACACGTTTTATATCTCTGAGAAAAAAGTCTCTGAAACTCATTCATGTTGTCAAGCTTAATGTAAGTGCCCACTTTCCAGGGTTTATTACTACTATTTCAACCCTGACATTATGTCATATACAATACAACATTTGGCATTAAAAAAGAAAACAGAAATCCAATCACTAGAAGGACATTTCAGAAAACTGCAGACATTTACATTTTTATCAGATTCTTACTGACTTGAGTGTTCTGCAGAAACTTTGCAAAAGAGGAGGAACCTAACACAAGGCTCCTAGTTTCATCCAGCCCAAATTCCCTTCATGTTCTTTGCATTGCCATCCAAACTTAAGCAATGTATCCTGAATTTGTAATGGTCATTGGATATAAGCCTTAGCACTTATGAACATCCATACGACTGTTGAGATTTTTGTTGTTCTAAGTTGATACATTCATAAACTCTGCAGGTGTTGACTGCATAGGAAATCAAGGGACTAAATTAATTGCTATATTACTTTTTACTTTAAAGCAGACTTAGTTGGCACAAAACAAATTTATTACAAGTCAAATAACATGTTTTGCAAGTCAGAGCTTGGATTTTTTTTTACAGTTATTCCCAAATTTGGGATCAAGGTCCTTCAGGAAATAATGAACATTTACAAAATGTTTTCATTCTGAAAAATTATTTGTCAATCTAACAACTTTTCATCACTTTGCTCTATGTTAATGTGCATGATTAATTTTAAAACACATCCTGCTCATAAGTGATTTTATTTATGTTGGGGCTGCATAATATTTCCAGTCTTCACATTCAGAAAGAACAAAAGCCTTTTCATCCAATTGTGTAAGTTAGATTATTAGAGTATTAGGGATTTCAAGAGTAAAGCAATATTATCCTCAATATTAGGAAGTCAGATTTTTCTTATGGTAGAAAGGGTCTATCCCTTTTAGTGTTCTTGTTCATTCATGGAACGTAGTGGGAAATAACAGTTCAATTCTATCATTTCCAACTCTGTTCTGTTCTCTGTCAATGAGCCCAAATCCCTCAAATTCACCTTCATCACTGCATCGGTCTGAATTTCTCAATCACTCCACTGTTTACTCCACAAGATCTCCGCTTGCCCTTTTCTTCTCATCTTTCAATTTTTCTTTTGCTCATTCCTTCCTATTAGGTTTATTCCTTCTCTAGGAGGTGCACATTTGCTTTTTTGAACTCTTCCATGTAGCCAGTGGCATGGAATTCAGGGAGGGACAAATATAACTTTCTAAGGACCTTATCTGCTTTTAAATTTCTGCACATTTCACTTAAGCATTCAAGGAAAGACACAAGGGTGTGACAAGAAAAAGAAGAAGAGAAGGATAAAACGACACCTCATGTGGTTTCCGGCTAGACTGGTTGTAGCGTTAGGATTTTGAAATGACATGTTTGTATTTGATTTGTTGGGTTTGATCTGTCAAGGTAATAGTAGATCAATATTTATGTACTGGTAATTAAGGTACTCTCCTTACCCCCTCTCCTCCATTCCCAGTAGCATAGCTATAGTTTATAGTCTGTCACTATTTCCATTACAGAGTCCATTTCTCAGAGGTCAATAACTCTGCGATTTAAGACTACATCAGCTCAAAAGTAGATATACAAGTTGTCAGAGACTCTTAATTCACTTTTTATTTCCATGATGGAAGGAAAACATTTGTTGGTTTGGGCTTTTTTATTTTGTTTTGTTAGGTTTTTTGGTAATGTATGAGATTTTGTTTCCTTTTTGAGCTAAAACTTGGCTTTTGCCCTGAAACTGAAATGTTGCAGCTAAATTGTAACTTACATGGGCTAAACATTTCAAGAGTTTTTAAAGTATAACTAAACATACAAGATTTCCAGATAAAGAGCACAGCTAGCTAGCAGTCAGTAAAAATTATTTTTGTCCCTTTTTAGACTGCAGAAAATGTTAGCTTTAGCTAACATTGGTAAATCACATGCTATGAGTTTTCCAAGGAAAGCACACCACATACATGCAAGGCAATGGCAAATAAAAGGACTCTCAGCTTAGGCTGTTGGGTGCATTTCCATCCAAGTGCTGGATTTGTGCCACAGGAAATTGCATTCCATGCAATAAACAGAAGTGAAAACATTTCTGTCAAATTTTCACCCACATCAGCTCTTTCTAGTTGGATTAGGGAACCATAAAGTCATAAGCTCAGGTGGAAACACCATTGATTCCTGAGATATCTTACTATAATGAAGGTGTACTTTGTGTTGCTTTGCTTATTTAAAAGGATTTATTTTGCCATATTTGCAAAACACCTTGAACCAGTAGGGTGGTTTCTTGGTTTTACTATGGGCTGTTTAAGGACTCTTTGGAAGTTGGTCTCCCTTAATTAAGTGCATCTTTTTGTGCCAAAATATTTTTGAACACAATGTGGGAACAAGGCACTGCAGCACAAAATCATTGAAAGATATGGTTTCCTGCTGTTGACAAAGAAAAAATTGAAAAAACCCCTTGTCTGTAGTTTTATAATAAGTTTTCCAAGCAAGGAGAATGTTTTTGATCCATTTGAAGGACCCAGATGAAGTACTTTTTTGCACTAATGCACACGACAGTATGACAGTGAAAGACAAACAGGGACAGACAACAAAAAACTAACATAAAAATTTTAATTTGTCCTGTTACAAGTTTGTCATCAGCAGTTTCATGTGTATGTATGCTGTATTTGTGATTATAAAGATGATATCAGGCAATAATACACTATAGACTACACTGAAATCATTAAAGAGTAAGTGCTTATACTGCATCCACTTTAGCTTATGGAAAAACAAATCTGAAGAAAAAGCAACTCCTGGATAATTGAAAAACAAAAGTAGCAAGTGTAAATAAACAGCCACTATATTTGTTCCCACTTAACTGCTAGGAACAAACATATATTTAATTCAGCACCAGTGCATACTGAAGTTACAGCCATTCTTTCCAAAAATTATCTTAGTTGTACAAAAATTGGAGGTCTGGAATTTCTTTTTTTCCAGCTAAGTTTAGCTATTTTACTCAGCCAGTTTGCACATGCCCAGTCACCCAGAGGAAGGCCAGTGAGCATCAGAGTGCATCCTGAGCAACCCGAACACTTCCCACTCCATGCTTCCTCTCTTCAGCATGTGCTGGCATTCAAGGGCCACAGGACTTTAGGCAGCTGACTCCCTTCCTCAAAGCCCATCTGCACATTTGGCATAGAATATGTTAATGTAGTATCACCCAGCCTTGTCCTTTGGGATTTGCTGTAATTATAGAAGAAACATAAATGCTGCAGTGCATGTGAGCTTTGTGTAGCACCATGCAACACACAATGATTCATTACAGTTTACCAAACCTTTGAGAGCCCTGTGGCAAAAGGAGACTGTCACTGCCAGATGTCATCTAGTCTTCATATATTTTAATTTGAAAAGTGCTGTATGAATGTGTATTCATGGTCCTCATAAAATTTAACTGTAAATAATCAGGGATTCAAAAAATGACTCGACAAAAATGCCTTCAATTTTTTCAGCACTCTGTTGGAAAAATTCTTCAATCTTTTTAAAATGTTTTCTTATACTACAGAGTCATCAAAGGAAAATGCCAATGAAATCAATGGATATTCATTTTTTTGTAAATGCTAATGAGGAAATATCCTAATTAGCTCAAGTACCATTACTACTACTCAAGTAACATCTGTCATTGGATCACAGAATGCAAGCTGTTTGATCAGAGTTCAGTTGCAAAATCCTAGTGAAGTGTCAGAGCAAATTTTCAAAACAGAAAATATTCCTTTTGTATTTTGACAGATTTTATTTCATGTCAGAGCATTGTGAGCAGGATGTTCCATTCTAAATAAGATTTTATTAGAGTTTATAGTTCATATTCATGCTGTGCAGACTATATAATTGTGGAAAGTATGAGCCTCCTCTGATGCTGCTAACAAAAACTATTTTTCACTTAGAATAAATTAATCTCAGAGAGCATTAGTATCTGAAAATGAATGTATATAATCTAGGGAATTGTTTAGCTTTTTCTTCTATCCAGTGGGCAGAAATGGAAATCCCAATGTTCTTCATTTTAGCCGCATAACACCCTTCTTTATTAAAGAGTACATTTTTATCCATCTGTAATGACCTCTCAACTAACCAGAAAGCTTAGATCAGGTGCGTAACTGTAAGGAAGGTAAAGTTGGGTGAAATTAATCAAGAGCATTTAATGATCTTGGTTCAAATTAACTTCATTCTTCTGATCACTGAGGTAAAAACTGGAATAAATTTGAACAAATATATTCTCCCTGTTCCTAGTTCCCTGACACAAACTAGTGGCCAACATATAACTGCTTCCTCACTTTTATGCCACGTTCACAATTCATGCAGATTGATAACTGTACTTTTGCAGTTGAAAGCTTATTGTAGACGCCTAATAGCAACATCTCAGGTGTATCCCATATTTTATACCAACTTGCCCACTTAAGTGATCACTTTGCCTGAAGGGGCAAGGCTGTTACTCTAAATGTCTAAATCAACACAACAATAAATACAGTGATTTTAACGTCCCAAATGCACTGAATATACATAATTTGCACATGCACAGTTGCAGAGAGATTTCTGAAGTGTTCAACAAGGTTTATCAAACCATTTCTGAGCCTGGCCAAAGATGCTTAAAAAGTCACAGAAAACAGAGCAATTAGATGGCAAAACTTCACCAGTGTGCCTTCCCACCTTTCAGCAAGTATTGGTTAAGTGATCTCATCAGTCAGAAGCAGCAACCTTAACTTTGAATGGACATTTAAATAGATATTTTTGTCAAGTCATAACAGAGAACATTCACCAAAGTTGTGCCAGAAGGTTGCTTTCTGCACACAGAATTACACTAGAGTATTTTTTTCAACAGTTTGCAAAATATGTTAGTAAATGAGAAAGAGTTTGATACTAAAAACTCTGCCTGGGGCAAAGAATGCAAAGAAGAGCTCGACTCCAGGGAGCATTTTCTGATTTATGACATCTAAAACATTTCCCCTGGGAGAACATCCATTTCTGTAAATTCACATAAAACTTACTGAGGTTGTCCAGAACTATAATATAGAGTTATAATATATCTTAAAATCTCCTCAGGCACTAGGAGGTTAGTACAAACATGGTTCTGACCTTTGGGCTATTGGGAAAAAGAAAGAAAATGTTTATTACAGATTTTTGAGAGGAAGAGAGATGAAGGACTGCATTTTAGTACCTGAACAATACTTAACAATAAGATTAAAACTTACAAAACAGTAAGAACTTCTATATAAATCTGTCAGTACATTTTCAGCTTGAAATATTTTGTCTCTTCAGCATCAGCAGCCCAGATCTTATTTTTGCAGCAGCCAGGATAAAGTTTTGCAGGGTTTTTTGCAGTTAGATTGCAGGTACAAATTCTTGCTTTTATACTGATGTGCAGAACCCTGGTCAAGATTTGGAGCCTTTTGGACTCAAATCTATAAATACACAGATCAAGACCTTTCCTGTATCAGGGAAGTTACAACAATCTCTGTTCTTCAGACATAGGTTGTACTTCAGGGCTACTGGAAGCAACAACATCCTTCAATTTAACTGTTTTCTGTCTATTCTGAGTTGTGCAGCAATTGTCCTCTAACCTTGGAGCTGGCTTATCCTTTGAAAATATAGGAAATGCAACATACAGCACATCTCCCTTTTTTAAAATTGTCAACAATTGGAACAAGCTGGCGCTGGGAATGCTAAGTCACTTGCCCCCAGTATGGAAATATGTATTCTATGGAGACGTATACAAACTGAAGTGAGAGAGCAGGAAAGTCCCAAAGAGAGCCATTGCCTTCCACACTACTGTTGCTGCTTCTTAAAATTTGGTGAAAACTCTGTTTTTATCCTCAACCCACTAAATTCTTAGCAAGGTGTATGGTGACCACCACATCTCATGCTGCTCACTATGTTCTTATTGATGTCTTTTGTCCTGGAGATAATTTCCTACACCTCTCAAGGCTCTGACTGCCAACACAGTGAGGAGGGCAGTACTTCGGTTATCGGCTTCTACCTGGAACAGTGGGGTCCTGAGTCCTCTTCTGGCTCTATAAAGTTACAGACACAATGCCAAAACTTTTCATGTTAGTCCAGGTGTAATTGGGAGGTAGAGCCCACTTGCAAACCAAACCTGGTCGCACAGAACAAACAACTAAGATCTGTGCTGTCAGCCCTCACTTCTCTCATGTGTGTCAGCTGCACAGTCAAACCCTGTGGCAAGGACTTCCTAAGACAATGAGATGCTTTACACCTTCTTCTGCACAGAACTGAGCAGCAGAGAGATGAGAAATGTTCATCTACTTTTGCACATCTACCTGGTATATTGTCAGAGTTTTCCCAGATGGAATTTATATTATACAAATTTTTATGGCAGTGCTGAGCTTTATTTACATATGTGAAAGTGTCCCATGACTTCAATTCAGGTGTGAGGCTCTTCTAGTTGTGTTTACTTAGCAAGGGTATAAATGGCAATGCAATAAGCAGGGTTTCAGTGCTTTAAAGATGCAGAATAGAGAGCAAGGTTTACTGAAAAATCAGCATCACTGCCCCTCACTGATTAGATTAATATATATAAAGTATAAATTTATTTCTATACTTAAAACTTTTACTTACCTTTCAGCGTAACAGAATTCTTTCACAGATTTATCCAATACTGATGACGACAATACTAGTTTTGACAATACTACATTTTACTGCAGATCAGTTTTAAACGTTAAATGGTTGTTCTTCAAAAACAAAACAGAACCAAAAACCTAAACAAACAGTAGTTGTCCTTGAACCATCTGGAGGGAAAAGGCTTTTGTAGTAATAATTATGTATGTCTTTATATTTGCATAATGTTTTGTTACAGGACAATACTTAGTATATTAAGAAAACTGCAATATAGTAATAATAAAGGACCTGGAAAAATCAATGTGAACCAAAACACAATTAAAGAAATAAACTTTCATTAAAAATATGACTGCTGAAAACATACAGGGAGATGGGATCAAAGCTAAAAATGTAGCCACTTCAATAATACTTCAAATGGACTTGCTAATGAAGTGTACATACTTTAAATTATTACTACATTGTGCAAGTTGCTGTAAAAATCATCTAGCACAAGCATTTGTGTTTAATACTTTCATCATATTTTCCTAGAATAATCTTCTGGTTTTATGGCTTATTACATGTTTTTTGCCTTTCTGCCATTGCGAATTGGCTAGACTAGAATAAATATTGTTCAGGTATTATTTCTTGTTTTCAAAATGTACAAATCTGTGTTTGTGAGTCATAAGAAGCTACAAAATATGCATTTTTCAAATTAGCTATGAATAATAAAGTAGAAGATCTGGAACTCTGTTAGTTTTGTATTCCTTCATTTGAAGTCAATAATAATGATGACTATTAGGATGTCTTAATGACTATGATGTTCTTTTGTATGTAAAACAATCTCTGTTATTACCTTCGATCACCCTCAGACAATGATTTTTTTCTTTTCTTTTTTTGTGGCTTACTGTGCCGATCATATGATCCTTGTCTTCTTTCTAGACCTTTTTTCCTTCATTTAAAATTCTGGAGTTTTTTATTAAACTGAAAGCACTATGGCTGGGTTTTTTTTCTGAACCTCGCTCCTCAGAGTACATATCCAGTCCTCACTGTCAAAAACCAATATCCACTGAAATCAATGAAGTCTGCAGATTTCGAAGAGCTTTTTTACCTCTGAGAGCAAAGCACACTATTGATCTTGAACAATAAATGATGGTCACAGAGTGTGATCTTAGCCGTGTGGTAATCGATGGCAACTTTTAGTAGCCTCCAGTTCATTGTGGATTTCAGAAACAGAATTTGTCTCTCTTTGCTTAAAACAGGTGCTGCATTTGAGACACCTAAGAACATTGAAAGGTCCTCATAATATAGACAAAATAGCCAGCTTTGCTCAAGGTCAGAGTTGTATTGCCAAAAATAGTTGACTGAAGATAGAGCCTGCAGGTTTGCTGCACAATCAATTATGGGGATTTTTGGATGGAAAGCGGAGCTATGCTCATAGCTTTCCACAGACACTATGGTTTATAGGGAGAGGAGGCAGCAGTGCCAAGGAGGAAAAATGTGGGCCTGCTATTTCTGAGTCTGGAAGGTTTTTGCCTGCTGGTAGTGGCTGATTTCTTCCCAAGGGAAGATTCCTCAGGAGAAATTTTTTCAAAACAATCTGGGCAAAACAATTTTCCTTTTCTCAAAACAAATCTGTACAGCTGTGTTGTTTGTGTTTCTCTAATTTCACCAATGAGATGTTGTTCCTTTTTACCAATCATATTAAGTCTGTATCGGAACACCTTATAAAAGGTACTAAGAACTAGACAATAAAGCTTCTTTATGCTATTTGCCTTCTGAAATATTTGGAGTCTCTCGTGTCCAATGATGACAGAAGAGGACTGGAGACAGTTATTAAATAATGTCACTTCTTGTGACTTTAACACCCATTTTTTTAAAAAACAGATCAAACCATATGTAGCTCTGGTCAATAAGATATTCTGTGATATTTAGTGACTTTTAGGAGAAAGAATACATATTAGTCTATATATTGGTTTATTATGTAGCTGCAAAACATCCCAGTCTTGAGTTGAGTCTGTGGCTATTCCTGCAGCAGAGAAATCCCATTCTAATCATAATTACTGTGCCACCAGCAGCAGATAAATGCAGAACTACAAGGTTCAGTTCCTTGTTCATTACCAGGCATTCAGTTCATTGCTTCCTCTTCTAGAAAACACTGAGATGCACAACCAGAATATTATTCTGCAGTGAATAGGCAGATTTATTATGCAGAGTGTGAATGCACTTTAGATTTTTGCTCAGCAAACATCCTTTAGGGCTATACAATTGAACAGTAGGGAAAAATGTAAAGTCAGCTCTTAGGAAACACTGGGGACTATTTGCAAACTTACATTTCACAAGAACTTCACAGCTGTTGAAAACAAATATGTTATGATGACCATTCAAAAATTGCCAGGTACATTAGAGTATTACCTTTGTGTACTTTGATTCAGTGCTTAAGCATGCCAATTTTGATAACTTCTCTTCCCACACATACCCAGAAATATTAAATTTTGAGAGAAATAACTTAGATAACTTTATCTACAGAAGATCATGGTTACTGTGGTAGATATACTCAAAAAAGACTAACTGAGGGTAACAGGGGATCCTGAGTATCAATTCAGGTTTTTAAGCTATCTTAAAACACTCATCACTTCATTTTTACTTCAGTTACTATCAGTACACACCAGAGTAAAACCAGTTCAGATATGTGTGTGCATAGGTACATCCACAGTGCTGGCTGCAGCACAGACATGTTGAGCACTCTATCAGAACATCTATGTGTCCAGCTTTGAACCTGACATGATAGCTGGTTCTGCTCATGGCAGTGGGGAATGCCTCTGGACTGCAATGTTGTCAGTGTCTGCAAATAAGTTCTATTTAATCACACCTGAAGGGTAAGTACAGAATCTTACTGATGCCAAGAAAACCATAACTTTTCTAGTAAATAAGAAATAGCCACAGTCTGTTCCTTCTTATTTTCTAGTCATACTTTTGAATAATTGATCCTTTCCAACTAGATGGGCCAGCATAGAGAGGAAAACACAGCTGATCAAATTAATCAAAAAATGGCTCACAGCTCAAATGAGATCTTTGTTGAAATTTTGTCCCTCAAAACCTGTTGTCATAACGAAGACTTTGATGTAAGTGAATCAAGTGTTTGGTCCAAGAGTAAATCCAGATTGTACAGGATCTATTTTTTTTTTCTCCTTTCCCTATTCCCCAATAAGATATTTATTGCATCTGCTTTTTACTTTCTTTTAGTACAGTTTATTGTCAGTCATATAGATTCTGCGGTCCTGTTGGGGGTATGTTCTTAAATGTTTTATAAGGTGCTGCATTTTGAATACCATTTAAATTTGGTCAATCATGTACATTAGGAAGGGTATTTGTCTTGTCTTTAAAATTCCAAGAATCTTGACAAATCCTGACATTTTGAATCTTTGCAATATAACCTTCTTAATGTGACTGCATTTGAAAAAATGTGTGTGAACTCAAAGCTGATGATATATTCCTGAGCCAGCCATAATCATGTACATCCTTTCATATCTATCATCCTCTGCTTCCTTTGACCTTTAGGGACAGCTTCCATGTGAACCGAAGTTCTTTATCCTTTCCTTGATGGGGCCACCCAGCTGCTCACCCACAGCTGCATTGCCAATGCTCAAGGAGGAACCATCACAGTTCCCCTGCCCCTTTGCTGGCATTCTCCCTTGAAGGTAAGATACAAACCAGAAAGTATAAACTACTTGTTAAATTATGAAAAAAAACCAACCTATAAATTATTATGAATAAAAATTATTTAACTGCTTGCTAAATTATAAAGGCGCATGTAGTTAAATACGTTATAGCTTGTAATCAATTTGTCTGAGAGCACAATGATAAATCAAGGATTGTAGATTATTTGGAACCACTCACAGAACAATTACTCTGCACTAGTAGCAATGAACAATAGAAATTATTGAGATGTTTCCTGTAAGAACTCTGTCACTGCATTGCAGGAACAACTTGGAGTATCGCTATCACACAACAGCCTCTAGTGCTTCCACAAATGAAATCTTGTAAAAGGCTACTATCATTAATCATTAGTTGTAAAGTGCTATCAAGCAATTTAACCTACAGAATCAGCCCACTGTAGCAACCACAGTATAGTTCAATCTCTGTAACAATGCATATTCAATTATCTAGCTCATCTTCTTCTGTCTTCATTATAATTGATAGTCACAAACTGCTTAACTGCAGCAAAAAAAAAATGAAAAGTATGTCACCTGATCATTCCTATGTGTAGGGCATATGAAAAGGTCAATATGCAAGCTGTATTTTTCAAACTAACCTTGGTTTTGTAACTGTTTTTAGGGCACTGCATTAAGGCATGCCTGTATACTTTACTCCCTACCAAATGTGGCAGATGTGCAGATGTCTACAAACATTTGAGAGTACTGGTCCCAGAGTGTGGGTGCAGTTACTGGAGCTGGCTTCCAGCACCACCACATTTTTGGACCAGCCTCAAGTGTCTCTCTGGCCAGGACTACCTATTTTTCCTGTTTGGAAAGCCGTGTTTGGGAACAGATGAGGGTTAATACAGACCAGGAACAATTTCCATTTACAGTTTGCATTCAATATCCCTGTTTTGTAGCCTTAACATATCCAGACCATGCTACAAAGTGAGTCCTGATGTTATTTGCTGAACTGGTTCATAGAGATATAATTGCAATGCATCTGTACAAAGCCTATGGTTTCAGGATCAAGGTCAGTACTTTAAAAAGCAGGTATGTTACCATGGGCCTGACTTCTCCATATGATTCAGATTTTATAGCAGTGATTAGACTATATGAAGGTAAGTGTGGCATCTTCTGGCAACACTACTTCTAGATAATCTCTTGAAGTCCGAACACACTACCGATGCACGTGAATTTGACTACTCTGGTTTCATGGATCGTCTAAATTTCCAGCAACACAGAATGAAAGAACCTTACCTGGACATAGAGATATAACAACATAAAATATAGAATCATACTCATTAAAGATGGAAAAGACTTCCAAGATCACTGAGTGCAGGGGAAATTCACTTCTCTGGCCCTGATGGCCACACTATTCCTGACCCAGGCCAGGATGCCATTGGCTTTCTTGGCCACCTGGGCACAATCCTGGCTCATTTTGAGGTGGTTATTGACCAACACCTCCAGGTCCTTTTCTGCTGGAGATCTTTCCAGCCACTCTGTCCCAGACTGCAGTACTGCAAGGGGTTGCTGTGACCCAGAAGCAGGATTCAACACTTCGTCTTGCTGAATCAAATAGTAAAGGGCATCCATTACTCTGTTATCAGAAGATAACATCCAACTGAGAACCCATGAACATCAATAACTTAGGGATGCATAAAAAGAGAGTAAGAATAAGGGCATGGAGTATTTTCTTCCTCTCGGTATTGACTTTTCAACTTCTAACAAACAACAATTTAGGAATTTCTTGACCTGAAAATCACACTCAGGCTCTTCTTTCTGAATTTCTGCTCTGAGTTTGTTCAAAGTCTTTCTACAATTCATTATACTTTCAGTTTCAAAAAAATCCTACAGCAATCCTACACAATTCAATCCTCCATTGCAGGAAAAGCATGTAAGGGATGAATGACTAGGTTACCCAAAAGGACTGGGAAATAAATAATGCATTCAATTTCAGTATTTCAGAAACATTTTTGAGTGCTGTGATGTTTTAAAAAATAAATGGATGAGCAGAACTTTTGAACTCTGTACCTTGATTGTTAGATCATTCAGACCCCTTTATGCTCTGAATACTTAGACTTAAGGACATGGCAAAATCTGTCTTTTTTTTTTTTTTTTTTTTTTACCTTTATGAACCTATAACAGTATTAGTATCTTCAATGTGTCAGGAAAATATACTGTTTATACTCTAATGTTAATGTTATCCATCTGTTGATCCAAACTTTTGATGATATTCTCATGAAGAATTTCCCTTTGGGGAATGTGATAAATGCATTTAATTTGGTTTTTATGGTATGTTTTTGAATATTGAAAGACATGTGATTTCATTTTTATAATCCAATAAGAACAAAACAATGTATTCATGATATGTTTGTTAATCAGTTATACAGAGAGACAATTTTATCTTTGGATAATTTGCTGATTTGTAAACTTTTTTCTCCCCTATCCTGTTTATATAATGGCATTTTGCAGAAAGAAATAGACTGTAAAAGAAATAAATCAAAATGCAGTTGAAATAGGTAGCAAGATTATTTTTCTTTTTGTCTACTGCAATGAGAAAGGTTATGTTGGGAAAATTAACTCTCAGCAGCCTGTAAATCACAAAAATGTAACTGGACACTAAAGGTTGCAAGATATGCATCCTGGTGTGTTGAAAGGAAGTCTGCAGGATTTGGGTTGGTGAATTGTCTTCTGGGTTAGATAGAGCTCAACACAGATCTCTCCAGAAACTGTGCATACTTATTTCCTGGACTGTTATTCCTAGTGATAATGATGTGGCACTCCTTGATGAAAATCTGATCATAGATAATAAGTGACCTGTTCTGAAGAGGTGACTTCACCAGAGTTTATCCTTTCCTGGCACACAAACCAAATTAGTTTGATATCTCAGGGGGAAAGCAGGGCAAATTGAGGCAGAAAGCATTATCAGATATATGCCTAAGACAGGCGAGACGAGTAACTTTCTGAACTACTACAATTTTTTTATTGAAGATAAAAAGATGTTAGCTGACTGGACAAGCAGACTTTCTAAACAAAATCATGCAGGGCCTGCCTTTGACAGTGAATCAACCAGGTGTAATTGGTTTGTATCTTTATAACTAAACTCTCCTACCTTCTCAGTGGGCTGGCTGTACTATGTTACCCCAGACCTAAACCCTAGGCCATGCTAGATCTTCAGGCATGGAAAAGACACTAAGGAACTCACTTTGACCAGAAAATCAGACCAGATAATCTCCAGAGGTACCTTCCAGCCCAAATCATTCTACATGCCTATGATTCTTCAGAGCTCTACTATGTCACATGGACCACACACCAGCCAGCGTGCATAGTAATAGCTTAATACAAGGGATGACATTGCATCAGCCTCAGGCTCTTTTGCTGGTCTAGGTCAAACTATGGGCTACATAAACAACAGGGGAACAACAATGTTAAAAAATAAAATCCAAATCTTTTCTGGGTTGTACTTCTGATTTAAGTAAATACTATTTTCGGATTAAATCTGTTGTCCTGAAATTTCTGAACATCCCTGGTAAACCATTTCCCTAACAAATGAAGAAGATGTGACTCAAATTTCTAAGGTATAACTGGCAAAATATATATTATTAATAAAAAATCTATTGATGTATTCCTGTAAGTTCAGATTACTATTGTAGCACTAGTATTGCAGCACAGAGGCTTGTACTGTGTTATGCTGTTGCACAGCTAGCTTTGGCGGTATGTTGTCTTAAACAGAGGAAAAAAATAGGTGAGAAAAAGTCATGAAAGTATCATACATCCAATTTTGTGAGTCTGAAGGTACAAACTTCATCCATCATGATCTCATCCAAGGCAGCTTGAAGTTCAAAGTTTAATCAAATACAGGGGGAGGAGTACTTGTCTTTACAATTGTAGCAGACTCACAAAGGCAACCTGTGACTTACAATCTGGTTGAAAACACAGAGCAAAAAATACATTGTGTTCTACAGAATTTGGGTATGACAAAATTCATGTTGCCATCCAAGTTAAAATAATTTCCCCCTGAAGTTTTAAATGTAATTTCAGCACATGTGACTGTATTCAGAACATCCAGCCTGCTTATGTTTTGATAGCAGCACATGCATGTCAGGGTGGATACGCAAGATCCACAGCAGGTCCTCAGGACCTCACACAGAGTTTTACAGCACATGGAATCTGTGGTTCTTCACAACTGAACTGAGTAATGAGGGCACATGTGAATACAGCCACACAGCTGGCACCACTCCAGATATCCCTTTTATTTTTGGCAATACAACAATGTGACTAAAAAATTAGGTCCTCAGCACACCCAGCCAGAGGTGGAATTCACACATTCCCAACAAATGGAAAGCAATGTAGCAGTGAGATGTATAAAGTTTAATTGAGCTTGATATCAGTACAGGAAGGTATGAGGAAAAAGAGGGTGCCAAGACAGAGTTTCAGATGAGTATGGGATTTCTTCAGAGAAAAAGAATAAAATGTAAATATGATCAAAATCTATCTGCCTAATTTTAATTATTTTTAAAATAACGCTTTCCTTGATATGCACTGCGATTTTTGTCTGCTGGCTACTGCCACAGATAATGTGATTTTTTAAAAGTAATTTATTAATATGAGCCTGAATAAGTATGATTCTTAGAGCATTCAGGAACTTTGGGTATATTTAATATTTAATCAAACCTTCACTGATCAACAGAGCCACCAAGAGGGTCAGGGAGCTAAGCATCTTATGAGGGGCTTATGAGGGGAGGCTGAGGGGACTGAACTTATTCAGTTTGGAGAAGAGATGTCTTTGGGAGAGATAACAGTAAATTCTCAATAACTTGGAGATGGTTATGGAGCCAGGCTGTTCACAGTGGTGTTTGGCAAGAGACTGAGGCAATATCACAGGAGCTGAATTGGGAAAGGTTCAGGCTGAAAAAAAAAAATCCCACAAGGATAGTCAAGCATTGGTATTAGTAAGGATATGCATCTTGGAAGATTTTCACGGCCTGATGGATAAATACCTGAAGAATGTAGTCTGACCTCATAATGACCATGCTTTCAGCAGAAGGTTGGAACAGAGACTTCCAGAAGATCTCCCAAACTGAATTATCCCATGTTGCTATGATCCTGAACATCAATTTCCACAAAAGTGTATTATAAACCAGGGAAGTCTAAAAATTTATTTTAATATTCTTGGTATTATGAGCTCAAAACCATGTATTTTTTTAAAAAAATAATGTAATATCTTAGCAACTGAATTTATTTCCCTACTAAGAACTTCCTGGAAAATCCATGGCTCATCACTTTATTAGAGAGTGTGGTTATGCTTTCTATTACTTTGTACTTTACTACATCACACCTTAAGAAAATCCTTGATTGCCTAATGTGGATGGTAATTCTAAGGAGAAGACATTTAGTAAAATGAGTTGATACCAATTTCACTAATTAGATCTGAAAATAATCTTATAGAGAATGAAAAAATATCCTTAAAAACCCAACCTTGCAGCTGGGGTCTATGTGCATTTTGATTGGTGGGGTTTTGTTTTAAATGAGTGTTCTTGTATGAAGCATTAAAGCAACAGCTTTGAACAGTTTTAGGACAGAATCATTCCCGTTGAATCACATAATCTTTAATTTATAAAACCTGGAGATAACTTTTAAGTTCTGCTGCACAAACAGAGCAAATGCGTCAGCAACTGCTTTATTTTCTCTCCTTTAAAGCACAGTTAGAAAAACATTCTTTGACATAAAGAAAGCAAAAAACACAGACTGGGGTGGGGGAAAGGATGATTGGGGTCCAAGCATAACAAAAGCCTCAGGTCAAGAGGATATCCATACTAGAAAGAAAAATGCAACAGTAACTCAACTAAACACTGGAAACTAAAATATGAGTTGCAAATTAAAGGAAATCTGAGGAGCAGGTGGAGGGGGAAAGCAATCAATATTTTTTATTCTACTTTTCTGATACAGGAATAGAAAAGCTGTATGTAATAAATAACCACGTTGCTTGTACCTGGGGGAAAAAATAAAGTTGCAAATGCTTGCATATAGGATACAACTATTGGCTTTTTGTCAATAGTACCCAACAGCAGAGGAGTCCCAGGACACAGCAAGGCTGGAGCTTACCCAAAGCTTGCTCCCAGCCTGCAGCAATTGTAACTCAGGGACCTCCTCAGCCAGAAAGTCTGCTCTGTACTGATAACTCCAATAAATTTCATAGGATTTTCAAGATGTTTAATGAACCCATGTAAAACTTAGCATCTGTAATATCCCATGAGAGGGAATTAGCAGCTAAACTATACATCATATGAAGCAGTGTCTACTTTTGCTGGTTTTGAACCCATCACCTGCTGGAATCAAATCAATCTACTAAGCCTTTCTTAATTTTCTGCATGACACTCAGGATCTATAAAACCTAAGGAGACTTTTATTATGTGCTGGTATTATCCCTGCCTCCCCCAGACAACCTCTTTCCAGTCCCAATCTATGGTCTTAGTCATCTTTATGATCCTCTCTGGGTTTTTTTAAATAGACTTTCTGAGACAAGAAAACCAGATTATGTGTAGTATTTAAGATGTGATAATGCAATGTATTTCTACAGTGATAAAAGTTTCTGTTCTCTTCTCTATTCCTTTTCTAAAATACCTACTGATCCATTTGCTTGGCTGAATCTTAATAAGCATTAAGCTGACATTTTCACAAAGTTCTTATAAAGTTAGATATTTTCTCTTAGTACCAATGTTCAACCTAAAGACCACCATTGTGAATGTTTTTTAAAAATCCTTAATTTTTTTACACATGAACAACTTTTCCTTGCTTTTTCTTTGTCTCTCTTACGATGGCTACACGACAGAGGAAAAAAAAAGCCATGAAAGAATTTCACTATTCTGGGTTTAGTCTCAGGGTGCATTGGTGAGATATATTCTTCAGACCTGTGCAAGTAATATACAGGCAAGGTTAACAGTGAAGTGCTAAACCAAATTGATTAACAGCTGCAAGGTTTGAAAGACCTCAAAAAGTTCCAAGGCAAGAAAAACAAAACCTTACTTTAATCTGCTATTATCAGGGAGTATTGAAGAATGGAAAATGCTTCTTGTCCTTAAGAACTGCTTTGGCAAGAATTCAGAACTATAAACTAGTAACTTTTACTTCAGCATTGGGCAAATTGAAGGGGAAATGGAAATTCAGTTTGAGATTATCTAGATGAAGGTATGATGCTGGCAAACTTCCATTGCTCTCTATAAAGGAAAGCCATACTTTTTTTTTTACTATTTTTTTTTTCAAGCAAGCTAGAAAAGATTAGTTAAAACAAAACTTGATTATAGGAATTAAAAGCCTTTAAAATTTTATAATATAGAATTTTACTATTCCTGGCATTAAGAAATTGTCCGGTATTTTAGCAGAGTTAATAAAAGGTTAAAATTGTAGTAATAGTCATATGAGAGGGATTTAAAACCTGATCTGTGATGGATTTTACCTAACTTTTGCAAATAAAGCTTAGACTTTAATTTAGCAGTCCCTCTCTAGTCAACAGAGCCAAATATGTACATTTAGATAATGGTTTATCATATCCTAACCCAAATCTCTGATAGGTCAGAGGAATTTTCTTTGTAAATGTGTCTCTCACAATGATGACAGATAGAGTTCAAAGGAGTTATTGAGATCAGTAAACTAAATTTTATATGGTCAAATTCAGTGTGATGAATGCCTCTCTGCAGAGACCCAGGTAAGCCATTGTGCAGTACCACTGGCATTGCACAAAACACACACTGCACTGGCCTCAAATATTGGGTAGAGCTACTGATCTTCTGTTTGTGCTAAACCTACACAAGCCCACAAAAGCTGTCTTGTCTGAGAGGTATGGTTACAAAATGAAACAGATTTAGTTCTTCACATGGAGGTTTGATAACTGGATCCACTTTGGTATCTCTGACTTTGGTATCTCTGACTATCAAGGCATCCTTTCTGAGACAGGCTGTCCTCAGTCTTACGTGACAGAAGAAAAATCAAGAGGAAAAAAAAAATATCCATCCTGAGCTATGTGACCTTTGAGGAACTTCAGGAGTTTGTGCCATCAGCATATTCTCTGCCTCAATGAATTATACACTCACCTGTGCTGCAATGCCAGGGATATTTCTGTTTAGTTGCTAATTCAGTTTAGGAATTATATAAAAAAATCAATGCTCCCATTACTTGTAATGTGAGCTATTGACTTTTCCTTTATTTCATATGATTAAAGTGAAAAAATCTCCCCATTGAAGAGGGAAAAAAAAGCAAACAAGATTAGAAAGGTGTGGAAGGAACAATACTGGTGCAGTGCTGTGCTCCACTTGTAATGCAGTTTCTGGTCCTGAGTAACCTGGTCAAGTGGAAAGTTTCCTGCCCATGGCAGGGAGGCTGAAACTAGATAAGCTTTAAGGTCTCTTCCAACACAAACCATTCTATGATTCTATGTAAACCATCAGCAAAGCTTATCACCAAGCTGTCTTTTGTGTTGCAAAGATCTTGTAGATTTGGTTTTTCACACTGTATCATTTATAAGTAGTATTTTCATGTGATGCCCATCCAGTTAGTCTGAATTTATTAGTTTTCCTTTTTTTCTTATTTTGGAGTAACAACTAAAGATCCCCCTATTATCAAAAATTTCTTGAATTTTATCTAAGGAGAATACAGAAACACCACTAGTCTGAGACTAGGAGAGAGTCAAATGTCTGAGGCACAGACAGATGACCATATTTGCCAACATGCACAAGTGTCCCCATCTGCAACGTTGCTGCTCTGTGCCACGAGGAACAAAGAACACCAACTGACCACCCTGCACAGGGCCACTTTCAAAGCCCTGCTCTGAAGCAGCAAAAGCAGGCAATTCAGTCCACACTGTCTGCATTCACCTCTCCCAAGGCAGAATAAAGGCTGGGAATTTGTGGACCCTTTCTTGAGCTGTTTAACATCAAACACCTAAGCAGACTTTGGAGTTCAGATAACATTATCTTTGTGGTTAATGCACATCTTAAGATGACCTGTGGACATCTTTCCCCTTGCTTTTTCTCCCTATAGGCCTTTGAAATTTTTAGAGTTGCACAGATTTTGAAGAGGAACAGGATATGCCTTCTCCATCCTGTCCCAATATGAGGTAATTCCAAATTTCACAACGTGTCTAACTCAAAGTCTAGAAGACAATGAAAATTTCAGATTCAATCTTCATCTGTTTTCTACTGAGTGGTTTCATTGACCCTCTGGATATTTAGGCACTTATAGCTGCCCTGACCTCCCTGGTGAGCACACAGCAAATTGAACTGAGTGAAAGCATTTGGAGAGCTGGCTACATAAAGCTGACCACTTGGCAAAATACAATTCAGGTCCTTTCTGATTTGAGTATCCAGAAAAGAGGATGCCATAAACCATCTTTAGATATTATATACATAGTCAGTAGTTCACACTGACAGGGTTATTAATATTCCTAAAACAGTCTTTCACTATTTATGATAGGAGAGTAGAAGAGTCCCTCCAGGGCCTTTTGTCAGCAAGCCAGATGGCAATGATTTGCTTAGAGTTGTACATTTCTCAAACAAAGGTTGAAAACAAAAATTATTATCAGCAAATAAGGCTTTGTTTCCATGTAGTGTTTATAGTTCAAAAATAAATTTTAAAAAACCCTAACTATATTGTTAGTTAGTTAGCAAGTGCTTTTCACTGTGTTATTCAATTTTAAATTGAATTATCCATAACTAAATGCTTGCCAAGCACTTGCCAACAAGAATCACATAATGTGAAGGGGTTGGAATGGACCTTAAAGATGATCTAGTCCCAACCTGCCATGCCATAGGCACGGGCATCTCCTATTAGACCAGATTGCTCAAGGCCTTATCCACCCTGGTTCTGAACTCTGACAGGGTTGAGCCACCCATAATGTCCTTGGACAACCTGTTCCAGTGTCTTACCACCCTCACAGAAAAAATTCTTACCAATATCTATCTCAGATATCCCCTCTTGCAATTTGGACCCATTACTCCTTTTCCTATCACTAAGGTTTCTGATGCAGAGTCCCTCTCTGGTATCCTTGTAGGCATCTGCAGATGCTGTAAGGTGCATTGAGGTCTCCTCACAACCTTCTCTTCTCCAGGCAGAACAATGAGGACTGAATCTTCCCTAAGCTGATGATTTATTTTTACCATTAGCCAAGAACAAATAAAAAAATCATTACTGAAAATCATTACTGATAAGGTCTGTGAGATAGAGATGTAAATATAGGCAGAATTACTCTTTCATGGTTCATTTTCAAAAGAGCCAAGTATAAAGTCACATATGATGGCACTTACAATTTAGACTTTGTCTAGAAGGTGGATTTCTTTTTTTAAGGCCTGGGTGAGCCTTAACCATTTGCCAACAATGGGAGCAAAAAAGCTAATATGGTGTTTCAAGTATATGCAGGGAAATATGAAGTGGAACTAGCAAGTCTAAAGTCTGGAGACTGACACGTCCCTGATTGAAATACTTGTTCTACATCTTGTATCTGCAATTCAAGCAGGAAGCTGAGAAATTTGAGAAGGTTCAGGAACGAGTCATTCATATACATGACTAATGAGAAATTTAGCATCATTGATGTGTAAAAGTTCCAAGAAAATAAACAGAAATATGATTAATAAGAAGGCTTCCATCCAGAAAATACCTGCAAAATCTGATTAAGGTGTTCAGCTAAAGCTGTGCAAATTCAGGCACGACATTTTAGTAGTGAAACAATTTAACAAAGTTAACAGGAGACACATAGGGCTTATTTTACTGAAAGTTAAGTTAAATCTAGATGTGGTTTTCTAAATATATAATTATATTATATATAAATATATAATCCCCAAATAACTGTGGTTTTCAATCACAGTTATTTGGGGATTATTTTTTCTGAAAGTATTATGGAGAATGTGAGAGATGATAATCAATATATTTTTCCCTTAGTGTCTAAAATCTGTGAACAGTCTTGCTCTTCTGGAGCAGGGATGGAAATGTGCTCAAAGAGAATTTTAAAAGAAAGAGCTAATGGTACAGAAACAAATTAGGTTTTTAAAAATCTCTCCATTCTGTTCATATGGCTTAAGTAAACAAGCTACATCCTTGTAGAAATCATCAGCCAGGTTATTTTTAAGGGCTCACTTAATTTCAAACTGAATTGTGTTCCACATAATGGATCCCAGGTGTCCCACATCCACAGAGTGCACCTCAGCTGCTGAGCCACTGTCATTGTGACCTTCCAAGTAGTACAAGTAGTTCTGGGACGGGAAAGAAGAATTACAGAGCTCCAGGGTTAAACTGTTATATAGCTTCTGCTAGCCTTCATAAAAAAAGCAGATAAGCAGAGACTGCTAGAGAAAAGTTCCAAAAGAGGACACTTCTCTGTGCTGACATTTCACATAAATAAGGAAATGGGAAAACTTGGCTGAACCTCTGCTTCAACTGTCCACAGCAACGATTTCAAGATTTCCAGCTACCAGGAGAACACTGGGAAGCACCAGCAGGGCTGGACATGCTGTCCTGGTGAGTTGCATTTGCTCTCAGGATACAAATGTTATCAGCACAAGAGAGTTATGGATCTGCTGCTGTGGGGATTTCACTTGAACAGAGGTTCCTAAGAACTTAATGTCTTTAAGGAAATACTGAGTTTTCTGGCACTCATCTGGTACAAGAGGCATTGCCTACCTCTATGCTCTGACAAGTCCTATGCCCAATTGCTAGATGTTTTTTGTTGATACCGTTCAAATGCCAAAATACTGATTTGAACATGAGAGCTGTTGGTTTCCTCATTCAAGGATGTGGATATGTTATACCAAAAAGTATGACACACCATCTTGGTGGAATTCCTTTCCACTAGGAAGTCTCTTGCCACCTTTGAAATCTAGGAAGTTATGACATGACTCCTTTAGTTTTAGATTTAACTTCCCTTAAAGATGGACTCCAACCTTGATAATTTGCCTGAGTAAAATTTATTTTCATCATGAACTTTCCTAACTGAAATCAGTAACTTTCAGAAAGTCACCTGCTTCTTTGCACTTATCACAAATGCAACTGAGTAAAAGAAGTCTTATATTCCTCTTTATTTGAGCAGTGCATGCCACACACATTCTCATTCCAATTAAAATTTCTGAGTCATGCAGCCTTAAAGCTTAAATGAAATTTACTAAAACTAATCAGAAATCTGTGCATTTCTTCATATAAGGGCTCATTTTACTGCCATTCCTCATAATCAAGAGAATATCAGAAAAATCAGGCGTAAAAAGAAGTAATTTCTGTTTTGCATGATCATAGCCTACAACTGACAGCTTCACCTGAATTAGTTTACTGCTTCTTCTTTTTAACATTGTTTTAACAGAGACAATTCTTTTGTCTCTGCCCTTCATGTTCATTTTGATTGCTGTCTGGAAAATTTGCAACATTCAGTATTGGTTTCTGATTATGTCAATTTGATTTTCCCTATGCTTGGCTAATTGCATCCTTCATTTCACACAGATCATTATGAGAACAGATGACAACAGAAATCAGTTGCTTCAGAAAAAATATCTTTTCAGTTCCAGAACTTCAAACACATGAAAACCTTCAGCTTATTGCTGCATCTTTTTTTGCAGAAGGATGTTAATACGTTTATTTATTTGTAAATTCTATCAAAAAGGAAAATTTGCAAGAACTTAGCTGATTCATTGACTTAGCAACACACATTCCATTAGAAGTATATGTGATTGTGGAGAGACCTATGAATATCCAAAAATTTAAGCAACTGTTCTACTGAAAATGGAAGCTCTTTTGCATCCAATATTTTCACAGAGTGCCTCTTTCTACAGCCTCCTAAATCTGAGACTGTAATTGTGGTCCCTTCAAACTAAGAGCTACCAATGCCAAGAGAAGCTGCCTGGACACATCACTGGCCTCTCCCCTTGCCAGTACAAGTATTTTCATTTTTTGCCTGATTTAGCTGGATCAGAGTTTTGCTGGTTACTCCTTCTCTTGAACCTCTCTGAGTGGGCATGCACTGGGTCTAGACACCATCTCCACTTAAATGGAGACTGTATCATTTTGTCATCTACCATGAGGACAGTCATGTACAGGTCTTAGCTGTGGTTATACCACAAAAATAAGTCATATTTTCTGTGCCATTGTGAACTCATGCCAATTCGATCCAACACTTCTTGAAGGCAATATTCAAAAGATGGCTCTTCCATCTCTCTCCTCATGATTGCAATGCTTCTTACTTCTTTTACATCCTTTCCTGAGTATATCTACATAGTCTTAAATTAACTGTTTCAGAATAGAGTTAAAAGAAAAGTAAGCAGTTACGTAGAAAAATGGCTAGCATGTGAAAATTTGGCAGAGAGTGGTCTTGTATATCTGTGGTATCCCAAAATCACTAACCTGCCATTTAGGACTCCACTCCAGTCAATCAGGCAATTTATTGAAGACAATTTGTGCCTCACCATGCCAAAATGCCCAAGAAATAGATTCAGACTGATGACTCCAGAGAGACCAGGACAGAAAAAAAAATCCAGAAACAGCATAAATATGTGCAGAGGTGTTCCTGAGTTGGTGGGTAGAAACACCCATTTCATTTCCAGCTTCATACAAGTTTTCATATGTCCAGGACACACATAGCTACACTCAACTGTCTGCATAACCTATGAGCTAAGAGAACTTCTGACAAGTCACTCTCTAGGTCCATGATTTTAGCAAATTGAGAGATGTTGGCAAAGTGTTTCCATTCAACTGCAACACTTACTGAATCTTGCTGTTTGAAAGATGCATCCTATTGTTGCAGACCTGCAGGATTTCAGACTGAAAAATATAGTTTTGAGCAAGTTGCTGTTGACTTCCAGTAGCTTGAGATAGAATTTGATTTCTCTGTCTTTTAGCATGTGAAAAGTGTAATTGGATAAAGTCAGCGGTAAAGAATCACGTTTGATAAGCTCAGGCTTATCATCTGAGCTCAGGGTCAGATGATTTGTATTATCTCAAGCTCAATAATGTGTCTGTGTTTTAAGATGTTCTGAATAAGCTATCACTCTTGGTCCGACTCGCCTTCCTCAGAAATCAACCAGAGCCACATCATTAAATCCTGTGGAAGAAGCAATAATCCAGAAATTAAATTTACAGAAAAAATCATCCTTGTTAGAGAGAACCAATTGAAACCTGGTAACCAGCAACAGCAGTGCAATTTGCATTCTATTGAATATTCTACTTGGCCATGACCAAGATATGGAGGATGCAATAGTCCGTGTCTGTCTATAGTGACATATACATGTGAAGGGCCTAGATCCATCAAAAGAATAAAAGATGCAATTGCATAAAATTTCTCTTGATTTCTAAACCCACATAAATCCACAGAAAATATCTTCCATAGGATAAGACTTATGCTCCATGATAAAAATCTCAAAGAAACTGTACAGTCCACAGAAAAATGCCCTTTTCATCCAATTACAAGGAGAGTGTTGTTTTATATACATTCTTGACCACATTCTTAACTTTTTACTGAGCAACTGAATGTTTTTTCTATGCTGACTGATGTTCCATGCTGCAGGATATTGGAGTCTAGTGGACCACCCAATTAGAATGTCAGAGCAATGGTAATATGCAATTCAGATATGAAATTTTGCATGAAATAAAAAATGTGCACTGGTTATGTTCCAGAGCAAAATCTATCACTAGTGGAAGCATAATTCCATGAAGCTCAATAAAAAATAGTAAAATAATAGGAAGTCTAACACAACACAGTGCTACACCAGTAATGTTATATTATTATCTAGCAGTATCTGCTAACAAGAAGGTAAAAACGCAATTCCCTCCTAAAATGATTCAGCCACCTCTAACATTAACACAAACATAGACAGGCTCATGTTGTGGTTACCAAGTAGTTCTTTTCAAAAGCTACCAGCTGAGAGAATTGTATCATGCTGTAACCATATACTATTTTCTCACATTCAGATATGTCCTCCTCTTGAACTCGTTATTGCCTCAGCAAACTTTCCTAAATCCACCAGACCAGGGTGAAACTCTTCTGGGTTGTGTCAGTATCCAGTAATGAAGTATGAGACTGTTGAAATGATTCTCCAGAGAACCATATTTTTTTCACTGGATATTAAATTGAGGGGCAAAGATTTAATTGAAGAAAGGTTACATATTAAAACAAGTTCTCCCACTAAATTTCAGGTAGGAAAGCTGGACATGGATATCCTATGAGGCATTCAAAGGCATGCAGCCTTGTCCTTTTACTATACTGGGAATTTTTGCTCATCTTAAATGCATAAATTAGACCCCATATTACATTATTATTTAGAAACACTAGTTCCACTGTTTACATAAGCAAGGTTGGCTGGTAATGTTTTTTTTTTTTTTGCGCCTTAAAATTTAACTACATCATTTTGCATATATGACTTCTAATAATCTGACTTTGTTTACAGTCATCAGGACAGTCTATTGGTTCTGTTCCTTTATAATTAGTAAAAGAAAGTTTAGGCTCTAAAATCAAGACAACTGGTATGGAAATTCATACAGATTTTACAAAATCTACTCTTTAACAGTAAACTTTTTGGTGGATATTGTAGCAATGAAATGCAGTCTTTCTTTCTTATTCTTTTTCTTTTAGATGTGATAAATATCCTTGGGGCATGTCCCTTAAAAAAAGCACCTGTCAGTAGCTGCAGCATTCAAATTCACTAGAGGTATAGTTGAAAAGCCAGATGTCAAGGCAGGCACTATTTGACAGTAAGTTAATGACCCTTGACATACAGGAGCAGTATGTCAGCCCTAACAGCCCCTTTTGTAACAACTTCCCCTCTTTCTGGCTTCTGACTTCCTGTGTCTCCACTGCTTTTATTAAGATCATCAACTGAATGTGAGAATGATATTGTTTTTCTGTTTAGATGAGCTAGCATATCATGTTTTATCATTTTAATGTTCACCATCTCTGGGTCTTCATGACTCTGAAGCTTCAGTTCTATGAGTGTTTTTTCAAATCCAGAAAAAAATATGTTGGTACACTCCAAATAAAACTTATTTTCTATTAAATGTAGTTGTGCTGCTTCTGTTCTTGGTTATTAGATTTTTTTCTCTTAAGGCATATTGTGCTGGTTTGAAAGCAAAACCAGTGAGAGACTCCAAGTCAGAAATACAATTTAGTAAGAGAAAAAGAAAAGAAGTAAAATAAAGTAAAATAAAATAAATTCAATAGTACAAAATACCACTGACAGAGTCAGAATACCACCTGACACCCTGTTAGTTAGGGTGGTAGTAGCAGTCCAGATGAAATGGTCTTGTTGAAGCAGTGATCCTGTAGAGAAGGTCTGGTAGCTCTTGTCCTCTGGGAATCCAGTGGGGAAAAGGCCTCCTGTGCTGT